>PVIU01033488.1:0-12344 GCA_004026605.1 Ondatra zibethicus
CCAGCTAGGTCCTTGGGCAGCAGAGGAGAGGGTGCCGGAACTATCATTGTCCCATAGTCACACTGATGAATATCTTGATCACATCCATAGAAATTTCGTCCGATGGATGGAGATAGAGACAGAGACCCACATTCACACCAGAGCAATGGATTGAGCTCCCAAGGTCCAGTCGAAGAGCAGAAGAATCTTCATCCGGTGACGGATGGAGATAGAGACAAAGACCCACGTTGGAACACTGGACTGAGCTCCCAAGGCCCAGTTGAAGAGCAGAAGGAGGGAGAAGATGAACACAGAAGTCAGAACCGCAAGGGATTCGTCCACCCATTGAGATGGTGTGCCTTAGATCAGGAGCTCACCAAGGCCAGCTGGACTGGGATTGAACGAGCATGTGATCGAAACAGACTCTCTGAATATGACTGACAATGGGGACTGACTGAGAAGCCAATGTTAATGGCACTGGGATTTGATTCTATTGCATGTACTGGCTTTTTGGGATCCTAGTCAGTTTGGATTCACACCTTCCTAGGCCTGGATGGAGGAGAGAGGGCCTTGGGCTTCCCACAGGGCAGGGTAACCTGCCCTCTCTTAGGACTGGAGGGGAGAAGGGGAGGGAGAGTGGGGAAGCGGGAGGGAAATGGGAGGAGTGGAGGAGGTGGAAATTTTGAATGGTACTATTTATAATGCAATAATAAAAAATTAAATGTGGAGGAAAAAAAAGGTAATTTCAAGGCCAGCCTGGGAAACTTAGGTAGACTCTGCCTCAAAATAATAAAAAATAAATAAATAAATATGGGCTTTGGGATATATTGGGATATATCAATGATTGAGCATCTGTCTATCAAATGCCAGGCCTTGGGCTGAATCCCTAATACACACACACACACACACACACACACACACACACCTGCACACAAAACTGTTAGCTAGCTGTTGGGATGAGCAAAAATATCTGAACAAGGGACAAACATTTTAATATATGTATATTAATACATATTCTTTTTAAATATTTCTTTTAGTTATATATGCAGATCTGTGTGCAGGTCTCCACATGTATGTCAGATTCCCAGCTGCAGCCCTAGTGGTTGTGAGCTGGGAATCTTTCTGTGTTCCAGCAGCAAGTGCTTTTAACAACTGAGCCATTTCTCCAGACCCAGAACCCAGATTTATAACATTTTTAAAAATGAGTTTTGTTAACACTTATAACAATGGAATTTGAGTTGTTAGGAACTTTGGGCTGACTGTGGTGGTGGAGGGGTGGGGATGGGGGATATGAACATGAGGGATGGGGTTGGTTGAGCTGGGAGAGAGACAAAGTAGGAGAGTAACGAAAGAGATATCTTGATAGAGGGGGCTGTTTTGGGGTTAAGGAGAAACCTGATGCTAGGGAAATTTCCAGGAATTCACAAGGATAACCCCAGCTAAGACTTATAGCAGAGAGGGTGCCAGAAGTAGTCTTCTTCTGTAATCAGATTGGTGACTACACTAATTGTCAACAGAGAGCCTTTATCCAGTAACTGATGGAAACAGACACAGAGACCACAACCAAGCACTGGGCCAAGCTCCAGGAGTCCGGTTGAAGAGAGGAGGAAGAATTGTGGGAGCAAGGGAGTGGGAGGTCAAGATCATGACAGGGGAACCCACAGCGACAGCTGATCTGAGTTCTTGGGAGGACATGGACTCTGGACCAACAGTTAGGGAGCTTCCATGGACCAACCTAGGCTCTCTGCTTATGGGTGACACTTGTGTAGCTTAGTCTGTTTGTGGGGCCCCTAGCAGGAGGACCAGGTATCAGGGGCCTTGAGTACCAGCCTCAGTACCCCTCAGGGCTCAGAATTGGATGTCTATGGCAGGCAAAAATCTGAGGGTTAAAAATAATTAACTCAAGTACGTTACCTCTGCATGCTCTTTATTTTTTGTGTGAGGGGAAAAAGTAAAGAGAAGAAGGAGGAGGAGGAAGAAGAAGAAGAAGGGGAAGAAAGCAAAGAAATAAGGAGAAAAAAGAAGAGTACACGGGAAAAGTAGTAGCGAGAAGAAGAGGAGGAAGAAGAAGAGGAAGAGGAAGAAGAGGAAGAGGAAGAGGAAGAGGAAGAAGGAGAAGGAGAAGGAGAAGGAGAAGGAGAAGAAGAAGAAGAAGAAGAAGAAGAAGAAGAAGAAGAAGAAGAAGAAGAAGAAGAAGAAGAAGAAGAAGAAGAAGAAGAAGAAGGGGAGATCTCCATGAGGTTTCTAGTTTTTACAGACATAGTTGGAAAATTCCATAGGCAAAGACAATGATGATATGCACATCAAAATCACAAAATGGGCAGGTAAAACCAGACAAAAGCAGTACTCCAGAACAGATGACATGACCCAGGAAAGAGCCAGCATTCAAGGGGAAGTACCTGACATTCCAAACCATTGGATAAAGTTACTAAATCCCCTGAATCCTGAATTCACCCATTCTCCTCATCTAATCTCTTTTGTGATAACCAGCTTTGGGGACGCCCAGATTTGTTTAGCAAAGGTGGGGCATGCTGTCTCCTGTTCAGTGCCTGTCTTCTACAGAAATTTCTATGTGGTCTGTTAGCAGGGGATTTTGTGAGATTGACTCTATGTAAATTTGACTGCTAGAACAAAGAGTGAATGCCATCACTCCAAGGCCTCATGGTATGGGGGAATGGAGCAAAGTCATCCACTACCAATGCAGAAGATACATTGCTGAGGTGTTTGGGGAATGAATACCATTTTGAAGGGAAGAATCATGGCTTCACAAGGTTTTTACAAATATGACAGTGACTTTCCCAAAAGACAAGTGTTCCAGCAGCTCTGCAGTTGTGCACTTGTGGGTCTGTCTTTATGACTCTGTCAGCTGTGCATTCACTGTAGATAGAGTCTTGCGGGCTCCAGCAACCGGGAGCACATGTGTCCCTGGGACATGAGCTGGCTTTTTTGGAATCTACTCCCCACGCTGGGATGCCTTGATCAACCTTGATGCAGAGGGGAGAAGCTTGGTCCTGCCTCAACTTCATATGGCATGCTTTGTGGACTCCCTTGGGAGGCCTTACCATTTCTGAGGAGTGTATGGACGGGGGATAGAAAAGAGGTAGGGGTAGAAAGAAGAGGAGAAAGGAGAAACTGTGGTTGGTATACAAAATATTTTTTAAAAATTAACAAAAAAAGTAAAAAGAAACTTGGGGCTATATGCAGTCTCTGATGAATTTTCAAACACTGTCTGCATTGAATGTCTCTGTCATACATCCAGAAATTTGCTCATGCATGTGACTTCCCTTTTCTCTTGCCCTCCCATCCTTCCTCCCTCCATTTCCCCTTTCCTTCTCTTTCCTTTACCTCCCTCCTATCTTTCTTTTGTTCCCCATGTGAGTTCTTTCCACCCAGAAGTTTTGCTTTCCTTTACATTCTCCTACTTATTGTCCTTTTCTCCTTGAAGTCTCAGGTTGCAGCACTGGAGATAGGATGGAACTGCCCTGCTCACACACTGCACTGGAGATAGGATGGAACTGCCCTGCCCACACACTGCACTGGAGATAGGATGGCACTGCTCACACACACACTACATTGGAGCACTGGAGATAGGATGGCAATGCTCACACAGTGCACTGGAGCTAGGATAGCACTGCCTACTCACTGCACTGGAGATAGGATAGCATTGCCCACTCACTGCACTGGAAATAGGATGGCAATGCTCACACAGTGCACTGGAGATAGAAGGGCACTGCCCACTCACTGCACTGGAGATAGGATGGCAATGCTCACACAGTGCATTGGAGATAGGATGGCACTGCCCAAACACTGCACTCTTTGTGCCTTCAGTTAGACTGCCCACTCTTTGAAAAAGGTCTAGGAGCAACTTGCTTTCATTTACCCACAGAACCCAAGGCTCCGTCTGTTAGGCTAGGACTCACTGTGAAAAGAAGATGGGGATGAAGAAGATGCAGAGACTGTGAGCTCACAGGACTACAGAAGGGGAGAGTGCAGCTGTACCCATTCTCCTACTCATTTGACCTAGGTTTGTCATTGGCATCCACACGTCTGCTAACGAACCCATTCGCGTTTGCCTTAAACCCCTCCAGATAGAAGGAGGATGTCTGTACTCCAAGGCAGGCCTGGAATTGAGTACAGTTGTGCCTCCCCTTTTCCTGACAGATGTGGAGCGCAGATGACAGGTGTAGAGAAGACCCACAGCAGACAGACAGTCAGAAGTGGTTGACATCGTTTATCTTCCTATCCCAGAGCATGAAGGCTTCAAAGTCTAATACCCACACTGCTGTGTTCTCCCAGCAGTTCAACATTGACCAGATGTACGGGCAGGGTCTGTAGGGAAAGGTGACCTCATAGCATCCTGAATTTGACCTCCCTGCCCTATGGATTCTTCTCTGCTCTCCAGACGACTGTTGGAAGATGTGATGGCTATTCTTCGTTGTCAACTTGACTATATCTGGAATGATCTACAGTCCAGAAAAGGAGGGTACACTTGTGATCCGGACCTTGAGTCTGGGAAGGCACACCTTTAATCTGAGCCACACCATATGCTGGAAATTTATGTAAGGACAATGGAAGAAGGAATGGAATGGAGGAAATATATGTGTGTGTATATGTATATAATACATAATATATGTATCTATAGATATAGATATACATAAACGAGAGAGAGAGAGAAGAGATTCATTCTATAAATTATGTGACTCTAGAGAACCCTGATTAATATAGAAGACATGAACTCAATCCCTCTTCATGTGGATTTGCTTGAATATGCTCATCTTCAGGTATAATCAAAGGAAGCAATGCACAAATGCACTCATGTGACCACCACATCAATCAAAACAGGGCTAGAGAGCACCGTCATTCCAGGAAGCTTTCTCTTGCTCCTTCTGCCACAAAGACTCTGCTTCTGTCCCAGAAGTGATGCTTTGTCTATTTTTACATAGAAGCACAGACACATTGTGTTCTTCTGGTTCTGGCTTTTAAAACTCAACATAATGTTCATTCCTGTTGCATGAATCAGTAGCTTGCTCTTTTTCATTATTGAATAGAATTCCACTAGATTAATGTGCCATAATTTATCTGTTAAGAAACACAGCGTTTTCATTTCTCATGGTATGAAAGAAAAAGTTGCTGCTACAATCCTGAACATGTGCATGTGCTTATTCTCACTTTTCTTGGCTAAACACATGGGAATGCATGACACCTCCCACGTAACTATTATTATTGATATTGAGACAGAGTCTTTCACTAAACCAGAGGCTTACCATTTCAGCTATGCTAGCTAGCCAGCAAGCTCCCAGGGACTCCCTTATCCCCACCCTTCAGTGCAGGGGTGACAGACAAATGGTCTTACTAGCTTTTGGGGACGGGTGTTGAGAATTTGAACTCAAGTTATCTTGCTTTTGTAGCAAACACTCTTACCCACTGAACTATCCCCTAGCCCTCATAGTATCATCCGGAGGGGCGGTTTGATTTTTCTATTTTAAGCCAGTCTTATAGGTCTAAGATAATACCTCTTGGTGATTTTGACTTGAGGGATGCCTCGTGGCTCCTGGCTCTTGGTGATTCTTGACTTATAGATGCTCTAGTTTCTGCTTCCTTTTGTAACTTGGCCCTCTTCCTTCTTGGCTTGTCTCTCTCTTCAGAAGGCCTACATGTAAAGATATCCCAGTCGCTGAATTTAGGGCTGTTGTGGCATGAATGTGAAAAGCCCCCATAGGCTCACATCTGAAAACTTGGTCCCCTAGCTAGCATTGCTGTGGAGCCACTGGGAGGGGAGCCTTGGTGCTGGAAAGTGGCACTGGGTCAAAGCTGAGGCTTCAGAGCCGAGCTTCCCTTTCTCACTCTCTGCTTCCAGTTTCCAAGATACGAGGAGCTGAAGAGGCTCAGCTGCAGGTTCCTGCTACCATGAAGCTCTTGCTGTCATAGCTTCTCTTCTCGATGGACAGCATCACCTCAGAGTGTGCATCAAAATCCATCCTTCCCTCGTAAAGTTTGTCTCGAGTGTTTTAGCACAGTGATGAGAAAAGAAACCAGCACAAGGCCCTACTTTAGTCTGGTGTGACCTTATCTCAATTAATTGCATGTGCAAAGAGCTTATTTCCAAATAAAATCATATTCTGTGGTTACAGGAAAACAGGAATTGGGTGGTAGTGAGAAGCACTTTTCAATTCAGTACATCTCTCTTTAATATACTATAATTTTAATTTATCCCAATGCTAGCCAAATAAAAGCTGGGGAAAAGGTTTGGCTGTTAAGGAACTTACTGAGTAAGCATGAAGACTGGAGTTTGGATGTCTAGAAACCAAAATGCCTGATGGGTATGACTGCCTACTTATAGTCCCAGCCTCGGAAGGTTGGCTTCTAAGACTAGCCACATCTGGGTTTGATTTAGAAACCCTGCCTCAGTGAATAAGGTGAAAGAGCAAACTGAAGACAATCTCAATGTAAGCCTCCCATTCATAGGTGCCTGTGTGCCCATACTCATGTGTCCACACACATAAAAGCATGGATACAGATGCTCAAAACATGCGTGGGGGGGAGAGATGAAGAGAGAGAGGAAGAGAGAGGGAGACACACAC
This sequence comes from Ondatra zibethicus, assembly GCA_004026605.1. Taxonomy (NCBI): domain Eukaryota; kingdom Metazoa; phylum Chordata; class Mammalia; order Rodentia; family Cricetidae; genus Ondatra; species Ondatra zibethicus. Next base: position 6,561 of record PVIU01033488.1, read on the forward strand.
ACGCAGAGAGAGAGAGAGAGAGAGAGAGAGAGAGAGAGAGAGAGAGAGAGAGAGAAGAATAAAAGAATAAAAGCATGGGGGAGTTTTTTTCTTTCTTTAAACCGTTGATGAGAACAGTGCTGGGCATTTCACAGATTCTCAATGGATACTTGTTGAACCAAGGCAGGGGTTCATAGAGTAAGAGCCAGCATGTGAGGACAAAGGAGGGAGTGTCATATCAAGGGAGTGAAGAGGGCAGAGGGAGCATTCCTTGACCTCTGTACTCAAGGTAGAGACATGAGAATGATGAAAGTTGGGTCATGGAGAATATGAAGGAATCTCAGAGGAGCAGGATCCCATGCTCTTAGAGAAGGACATGTTCCAAGGAGAGGTCTAAGGGGAGGGTGTGATCTGTGTCTGGTAGATAAGCCAAATAGAGTCACTGATGACCTGGTATATAAGTATGTGCACTGTGTATATGCCTGGTGCCCACAGATGTCAGGAGGTCAGAGTTGCAGTTAAGGACAATCGTGAGGCATTTTGTTGGCCCTCTACAAAAACAACAAGGACTCTTAACCCTTGAGTGAGCCCAGTTGAGTCCTTGTTAATGGGATGAATACATGGTGGCCTTAATGAAAATAAAATCATATCACCTTAACGCATAATTGCCACAGTAAGAAAAACGTTGACTTTTTACTTTCTGTCTAATTTTCACCTGCTCTAATGGTGTAGGAGGTCCTTTTGTCTGTGTGTTGCTTTTCTTGGTTAAAGAATAAAGAAAATGCCTTGGCCTGTTGACAGGGCAGAAGTTAGGTAGGCAGGAAGACAGAACTGAATGCTGGGAGATAAAAGGGTGGAGTTGAGAGACACCGTGGATCCTCCAGAGACAGACACTGGGAATTTTACCCAGTAAGCCACTGCCACGTAGCCATACACAGATTAATAGAAATGGGTTAAATTAAGATGTGAGAGTTAGCCAATAAGAAACTAGAGCTAATGGGCCAAGCAGTGATTTAATTAATACAGTTTCTGTGTGGTTATTTTGGGGCTAAGCTAGCCAGGCAGCCGGGACAAACAAGTGGGCCCTCCTTGCAATACCCCAAGCTGTAAATGTGTTAATGATATTTCAGTAATAAATGTCACACACCACTAGTTCAGATTTTCAAGGTTTTGTGCATAGTGTAAATACTTTTTATAATTTAACGAATGCTTTATCATTGTTTTGGGAGTTGTTTCTAACCAAGCTGCATTGTCGAACATTTTGATTGTGTTCAGGTTGGCCCTGGTGCACCCACATCAGCAGGGTGTGTGAAACCACCCATCAGAGTCAGGATAGGGGGATGGAAACAAACTGCAAGTCCTGCCTATGGAACACAGGGGGGAACAAACAGAGAGATGCTTCCAAAATAAACAAAATTTTTGTAATAAATAAAAAGGTTTTGTAAAATCCCCAAGGTAAAAAAAAAAGAAAGAAAAAGAATAAAAGAAAAGAAAATTGCTAATATTTGAAAATATGTGATGGGTAGAGATTATTCATTTTCAACTACATGGTTGTTTTTGCCTTTGGAAATTAGTGATTAATAACTCAATTGTTTTTTAACAGACTCCTGTGCATGTCCCCTGCTGTGCTGCATGTGAGCACCATGTGAGTATCCAATAAAGTAAACTCCATGTTCTTCTTGTCTCTGGGCATGTTTAGATGTGTTTGGATGCATATGTATGCAGGTGTGCTTGCACATGTGTGGGTGTACACACACTCACACTGAAGACACCTCTAGAACTGACTTCTTGCACATGTATGGGTGCACACACTCACACTGAAGACACCTCTGGAACTGACTTCTTGCACATGTATGGGTGCACACACGCTCACACTGATGACACCTCTAGAACTGACTTCTTGCACATGTATGGGTGCACACACTCACACTGAAGACACCTCTGGAACTGACTTCTTGGGAACCATCCACCTTTTCCTGTTCTAACACAGAATCTCTCACCAGCTTGGAACTCAGCAAGAAGACTAGGGTGGTGGCCAGTGAGCTCCAGGGGTCTGGCTGTTTCAATCTCCCTGTACTATGTGTATCTGTGTCCTTGGTTCTATACAAGGTGTTTGTGTGACAAGGGATCACATGTATACGTGTACATGCGCATGTGAACAGAGGTCAATGTCCAGTGTCTTCTTCAGTTCCTTTTCTACCTCATCTTTCAAGACAGGGTCTCTCACTAAACCTGGAGCTTAGTGACTGCCTAGACTGGTCAGCTGTGCAGCAAGCCCCAGGACACACCTGTCTCTGTACCCCTAGTACAGGGATTCAGGTGACATCACACACCTGGTTTATCACACAGGCTGGGAACCCAGACTCTGATCATCACACTTTCAGAGCAAGCAGTTTTATGAACTGGACTCTCCCCCACTCCCTGTCTGGGTGTTTTAAAAGGTGGGTTCCAAGGTTCAAACTTGGGTCTTCCTGCTTGCGAGGAGCCATCTCTCCAGCGCCATCATCTTAAAAACTATCTAGACTGCCCTTCTCTCGAACCTCAGGTCTGGCGCTAAAGCTAATGATGCCTGCTGTCCTCCCCCAGTCATGCACTAGCAGGGCATCGGTTCACAGGGAGGAGCTGTGGTCACTACCCGACTGACCCCCTCCTATCCCAAGGCACCAAGTTAAGTCCCTTTGCCCCCAGGTTGGGCCTGAGTCCCATACTACCTTGCACAGAGATGGTCAGAAATTATCTGGGTTCTGTCAACTTCCAAGTGCCTGGCACATATGAGAAACAGAAAGACACTTCAAAACCAGTTCATTTCCTCCCTCTCCACGCCTACCCACAGAATAATGAGAGAACTCTTCATCTTTTTAAGTGGCTGTGAGTCAAAGTACCTGCCACCTTGCTTCTTCCTGTGATTAGGTTTAAGCCAACTTCTGGTCTCTGAAGTGTGATCAGTCCTGTCTCAAATCTAGAAATGGAAACAAGACCCAGTGTGTCTGTTATAAGGCTCCTTTCCAAGGAGAGCAAACTCCGTTCTGGCACCGAAAGCTGCTCATCGGGTTCTTTGGAGTAACAACATTACATTCATCCCCCAGGTATAACTACAATCTCAAGCATTCCTTGTGTCTTCCAGTAGGAACAGAGGTGAGAACCCAGCCCCAGGCAAGTCCCTTAGAATGTGCTCTATTCTGTAAGAGAAGTGCAGCCCATTTTATTCCTCCCATAGATGCCATTGTTTTCTTTCACGTATGTATCTTTGACTGAACCTTTTGTACCAGAATACCTCAGTCCAAGTAGGTTTTGAGCATTGTGATACTTCATCAGTAAGCATTCACCTTAAAGGACACCCACTCGATCCCAGCACCGCGACCATACCTAAGAAAGTCCCCATCTAATGTATAGTCCGTATCCAGGTTTCTAAAAGCATCTCCCAAGTGTCTTTTGTAGTCAACAGAGTGGTGCATCCCATAGTCCCAGTGCTTGGGAGCTGAGGCAGAAGGATTGTAAGTTAAAGGCCATTAATAGACCATCAACACCCTATTTCAAAAAATAAAATGTCAGAGATGGTAAGATGTCTCAGCAGTTAAGAGCACTTGCTGTTCTTGAATAAGACCTGAGTTCAATTCCTGGTACCCACATGGTGGCTCACAGCTATTCATAACTCCAGTTCCAGGGGATCAGATACCTTCTTCTGTAGACACCAGGCATACGCATGGTGCACATGCATACAGGCAGGGGGAACACTTACACATAAAATAAAATAAATCTTTTAAAAATCATAAAAGTAAAACACCAGCTCCCAGATATGCCTCAGCAGGTTCAAGCATAAGAACCTGGGTTCAAATCCCCAGAACACATAAAATGCTATGCATGATCACATGTGTGCCTGTGACCTCAGCACTGGAGGGAAGGGCCAATGATGGGAGAATTTCTGGGTTTGCTGGCCACCAGGCTAACTCCAAGTTCATTGAGAGATTCTCTCTCAAAGATATGGTAGGGAGTGATTGAGCTGAATGCCCAACATCTTCCTCTGGCCTCCACATGTACATACACACACACACACATGCACACGCACCCGCACACACACACACGCACACTGCCTTTTATAGCAAATGTTAATATGCAATTCAGTCTCTTGTATTGTCTTTGATTTTGATGTCCTTTTTAGTGTCTTTTAACTTAGGAAAGCAGCCCTGTCCATTGTATCCTGCTTGTTTTACCATTACTTGGTGTGTTGGTTGCTTTTCTCATCCCTGTAACCAAAATACTTGAGAGAAATAACTTAGTAAAGGAAGAGAAAGTCCACCTAAGAGTTTTGAGAGAAGCTGGGTGGTGGAGGTACACGCTTTTAATCTCAGCACTTGGGAGGCAGAGGCAGGCAGATCTCTGTGAGTTCGAAGCCAGCCTGGTCTACAAGAGCTAGTTCCAGGACAGGCTCCAAAGCTACAGAGAAAAACCAAGAGAGAGAGAGAGAGAGAGAGAGAGAGAGAGAGAGAGAGAGAGAGAGAGAGAGAGAGAGTTTTAAGAGGATTTCAGTGTGTTGTGGTGGGAAAGACACAGTGGAGTTCATGGTGGCCAAGACTCAGACAGCCCATAGTGACTGTCCAGGAAAAGGAGCACAGAGCACTCCAGAGAAGGCAAACAGCTAGTGACTTCTGCCAGGCACGCCCTGTGTCCCTAGAGTTTCTCTCCTGAAGTACGATGAATAAAAACTCAGAAAAAATGGGATTCAATCTGAAGACCCAAAAAGCAAAGCAGCCAGCCACTGACTCTTACCTTGACTGCAGACCGAACGTGGCGATCCTGCCTTCAGGAAACCTCAAAATGGGACTGAGACTGAGAGCTGTCTCTTGTCATCTTATAACACTCTCTAGTTCTGAGTTTAAAGGCGTGCACCACTGGGATTACAGGCATGCACCACCCGGTTTCTATGGTAACTAGTGTGGCTACTGACATTAAAGGTGTATGTTCTGGCTGGTCTGTAACGCTTGCCAGTGTGGCTGTTTTTTCTCTCTGATCTTCAGGCAAGCTTTATTTATTAAAATAAAAATGAAATGCCACTCTACTCTCCCTCCTACACCAAAGCCAACTGGGCACTGTGTGGGACATTCCACATACAAACCAAATACTTAGGATTTTTAAGTCTGTTTTTTATCACAATGTGTGTGTGTGTGTGTGTGTGTGTGTGTGCATGTGTGTGTGTGTGTGCATGTGGGGGCACATAAGCCATGACACACATGTAGAGGTGAGAGAACAGCTTCATGGGTTCACTGCTTTCCCTCCACCATTACGTGGGTTCCAGGATGGAACTCAGGCCACCAGGCTTGCATCCTTGATCCTTACCCACTGTTCTGGTTTACCCTTACTCAGCTTGTCTTTTATTCCTTAAACTTCCCTTGTTTTAGATTTGTCTTATTGCTTCCTATGACTGGCTTTGGTTGAGCATTTTGGATCACAATGTCACACAGGAAATGGAGAATGGTGTTGGAAGCAAGGTGTTATAGACAACCAAGCACCTAGATTTGATAACTAAGCAAACAACTTATTTTTAAAAACATAAAAACATACACACAAATACAATGACCCAATGTGTACTTTCTAGTTGTCTCTCTGTGTGTGCTGAGAGCCCAGTGTGTCTCAGCTACTCAACATAGTTCTTTCGGACAGCACTTTAGCGGTGTGCTGTTGTTGCTGTTGTTTTATTATTATTATTCAGTAGGGGGCAGCATTCCTTTGTCTGCCACTGAGATGTTTCAAAAGCCTTCTTAGAAACCAAACAACCTTGCAAACCTAAAAATTCAATCTTCATAACTC
>PVIU01033489.1:0-12351 GCA_004026605.1 Ondatra zibethicus
CAGCATAAGTTGTCATCAGTGTTTTTGATCTTGGCCATTCTTACAGGTGTAAGATGGAATCTCAGAGTTGTTTTGATTTGCATTTCTCTGATGACTAAGGATGTTGAACATTTCCTTAAGTGTCTTTCAGCCATTTTAGATTCCTCTGTTGAGAGTTCTCTGTTTAGGTCTGTACTCCATTTTTTTTATTGGATTATGTATTCTTTTGGTGTCCAATTTCTTGAGTTCTTTGTCTATTTTGGAGATCAGACCTCTGTCTAATGTGGGGTGAGTGAAGATCTTTTTCCATTCTGTAGGCTGTCGTTTTGTCTTGTTGACCGTGTCCTTTGCTTTACAGAAGCTTTTCAGTTTCAGGAAGTCCCATTTCTTGATTGTTTCTCTCAGTGTCTGTGCTGCTGGGGTTCTATTTAGGAAGTGGTTCCCTGTGCCAATGCATTCAAGTGTACTTCCCACTTTCTCTTCTATAAGGTTCAGTGTGGCTGGCTTTATGTTTAGGTCTTTGATCCATTTGGATTTGAGTTTTGTGCATGGTGATATGGGTCTATTTTCATTTTTCTACATGTTGATATCCAGTTATGCCAGCACCACTTGTTAAATATGCTTTCTTTTACCATTTGATATTTTTTGTTTCTTTATCAAAGATCAGGTGTTCGAAGATGGATGGATTGATATCTGGGTCTTCTATTTGGTTCCATTGGTCCTCATCTGTTCTTATGCCAGTACCAGGCTGTTTTCAGTGCTGTAGCTCTGTAGTATAGTTTGAAGTCAGGGATTGTGATGCCTCCAGATGTTCTTTTGTTGCTCAGGATTGTTTTGTCTATCCTGGGTTTTTTGCTTTTCCAAATGAAGTTGAGTACTGTCCTTTCAAGGTCTTTGAAGAATTTTTTTGGGATTTTGATGGGCATTGCATTGAATCTGTAGATTGCTTTCGGTAGGATTGCCATTTTTACCATATTAATTCTGCCCACCCAAGAGCATGGGAGGTCTTTCCATTTTCTGGTGTCTTCTTCAATTTCTTTCTTCAAAGATTTAAAGTCCTTGTCATATAAGTCTTCCACTTGTTTGGTTAGAGTTACTCTGAGATATTTTATGCCATTTGTGGCTATTGTGAAGGGTGTTGATTCTCTGATTTCTCCCTCAGTCCTTTTATCATCTGTGTACAGGAGGGCTACTGATTTTTTTGAGTTAATCTTGTATCCTTCTACCTTGCTGAAAGTGTTTATGAGTTGTAGAAGTTCCTTGGTAGAACTTTTGGGATCACTTATGTAAACTATCATATCATCAGCAAACAGTGAAAGTTTGACTTCTTCTTTTCCAATTTGTATCCCCTTGATCTCCCTTTGGTGTCTTATTGCTCTAGCTAGGACCTCAAGAACTATATTGAATAGATATGGAGAGAGTGGACAACCTTGTCTTGTTCCTTATTTCAGTGGAATCGCTGAGAGTTTCTCTCCATTTAGTTTGATGTTGGCTGTTGGCTTGCTGTATATTGCCTTAATTATGTTTAGGTATGTTCCTTGTATCCCTGCTCTCTCCAAGACTTTTATCATGAAGGGATATTGTATTTTGTCAAATGCTTTTTTGGCATCTAATGAGAATATCATGTGGTTTTTATTTTCAGCTTGTTTATATGGTAGATTATGTTGATAGATTTTCATCCCTGCATCTGTGGGATGAAGCTGACTTGGTCATGGTGGATGATGGTTCTGATGTGTTCTTGGATTCTATTTGCTAGTATTTTATTTAGTATTTTTGCATCAATGTTTATGAGTGAGATTGGTCTGTAATTCTCTTTCTTAGTATTGTCTTTCTATGGTTTGGGTATCAGGGTAATTGTAGCCTCATAAAAAGAGTTTGGCAATGTTCCCTCTGTTTCTATTGTGTGGAATAATTTGAGGAGTATTGGTATTAGTTCTTCTTTGCAAGTCTTGTAGAATTCTGAGCTGAAACGATTTGGTCCTGGGCTTTTTTTGTTTGGGAGACTTTTGATGACTGTTTCTATTTCTTCAGCAGTTATAGGTCTGTTTAATTTGCTTATCTGGTCTTGATTTAATTTTGGTAAGTGATATTTATCCAGAAAGTTATCCATTTAAGTTTTCCAATTTTGTGGAGTACAGGTTTTCAAAATATGACCTGATGATCCTCTGTATTTCCTCCGTGTCTGTTGTTATGTCCCCTTTTTCATTTCTGATTTTGTTAATTTGGATATTCTCTCTCTGCCTTTGGTTAGTTTGGATAAAGGTTTGTCTATTTTGTTGATTTTCTCAAAGAACCAACTCTTTGTCTCATTGATTCTTTGTATTGTTTTCTTTGTTTCTATTTTGTTGATTTCAGCTCTCAATTTGATTATTTCCTGCCATCTAGTTCTCTTTGGTGAGTTTGCTTCCTTTTGTTCTAAAGTTTTCAAATGTTCTGTTAATTTACTAGTGTGGGATTTTTCCAGCTTCTTTATGTAGGCATTTAGTGCTATGAATTTACCTCTTAACACTGCTTTCATTGTGTCCCATAAATTTGAGTACGTTGAGTGGTCATTTTCATTGAATTTCAGGAAGTCTTTAATTTCTCTCTTTATTTCTTCCTTGACCCATTGATGATTCCGGTGAGCATTGTTTAATTTCCATGTGTTTGCGGGTTTTCTGGAATTGGTATTGCTGTTGACTTCTAGTTTTAAAGCATGGTGATCTGATAAAGTACATTGGGTTATTCCATTTTTTTTGTATTTGTTGAGGTTTGTTTTGTTACCGAGTATGTGGTCAATTTTTGAGAAGGTTTCATGAGGTGCTGAGAAGAAGGTATATTCTTTTCTGTTTGGATGGAATATTCTATAGATGTCTGTTAAGTCCATTTGAGTCATAACATCTGTTAGTTCTCTTATTTCTCTGTTCATTTTTTGTCTGATTGACCTGTCCAGTGGTGAGAGGGGAGTGTTGAAGTCTCCCACTATCAGTGTGTGTGGTTTAATATATGATTTAAGTTTTAGAAGTGTTTCTTGGACATATGAGGGTACCCTTGTATTTGGGGCATAGATGTTCAATATTGAGATTTCCTCTTGATGGATTTTTCCTGTGACTAATATGAAATGTCCTTCTTTGTCTCTTTTGACTGATTTTAGCTTGAAGTCTATTTTGTTAGATATTAGGATAGCTACACCCGCTTGTTTCTTAGGTCCATTTGATTGGTATATTTTTTCCCAGACTTTTACTCTGAGACGATGTCTCCTTTGAGGTTGAGATGCGTTTCTTGTATGCAGAAGAGGGATGGTTTCTGTTTTCGTATCCAGTCTCTTAGCCTGTGTCTTTTTATGGGTGAGTTGAGTCCATTTACATTAAGGGATATTAATGACCAGTGGTTGCTATCTCCTGTTAATTTGGTTTTCATCGTTGGTGATGTTATTTTGTGCATTTTTTTTTCTTCGGGATTTGCTGTAATGACATCATCAATTGTCTGTGTTTTTGTTGGTGTAGCCATCTTCCTTGGGTTGGAGTTTTCCTTCTAGTATTTTGTGTAGGGCTGGGTTCGTGGCTAGGTATTGTTTTAATCTATATTTGTCATGGAATATCTTTTTTTGTCCTTCTATGGTGATCGACAGTTTTGCAGGGTATAGTAGCCTGGGCTGGCATCCATGGTCTCTTAATGTCTGCATAATGCTTGACCATGACCTTCTGGCTTTCATTGTCTCCACTGAGAAGTCAGGTGTAATTCTGATAGGTCTACCTTTATATGTTACTTGTCCTTTTTCTTTTGCAGCTCTTAATATTCTTTCTTTACTCTGTATGTTTAGTGTTTTGATTATTATGTGGCAAGAGGACTTTTTTTTTGGATCCAGTCTATTTGGTGTTCTGTTAGCTTCTTGTATCTTCACAGGCATATCTTTCTTTAGGTAGGGAAAGTTTTCTTCTATGATTTTGTTAAATAAATTTTCTGTGTCTTTGAGTTGACTTTCTTCTCCTTCTTCTATACCTATTATTCTAAGATTTGGCATTTTTATGTTGTCCCATATTTCATGGATATTTTGGGTTAAGCTTTTGTTAGATTTAATGTTTTCTTTAACTGATGAGTCTATTTCCTCTATTTTATCTTCCACACTTGAGATTCTCTCTTTCATTTCTTGTATTCTGTTGTTCGTGCTTGCATTTGTGGTTCCTGTTCTTTTCCTCATGATTTCTGTTTCTATAATTCCTTCGGCTTGTGTTTTCTTTATTTTTTTTATCTCAGTTTTCAAGTCTTGAATACTTTCTGTTATATGTTTGAGTTATCTTGGTTTTCTTTAAGTGATTTGCTGATATCTTCCAATTTTTTTGTTTGTTTTTTCTTCCATTTCTTTAAGGTAATTTTTCATTTCATCCTTAAGAATTTCAAACATTCTCTTGAGGTTATTTTTTAGATCATTTTCTTCTGGTTCATCCATAGTTGGTTATGCAGGTCTTACTTTTGTAGGGTCTTTGGGTTTCACTGTGTTGCTCTTTGTGGTGTAGCTTGTGATCTTACCTTTTCTACTCATCTCTTCCTATAATAGGTGTGGTTGGTGCTGTCTGAGATTCTGTTGAATAATCTAGGTGCCATTGAATCCAAAGCTAAGATGGTTTTCCTAGTGGTACAGTCAGTGTCACAGTTCTAGTTACCCCGTTGGTTATTCCTGTTCCTGGAGATAGCTCAGTGCTCCTGTGTTTTGGTCTGCTCCCTTGGAGTTTGCTGTCTCAGGCCTTCTTTAGCCTAGGCTGCTGGCTTTGATCTGTTTCTATAAATCTTGGTCTGGATCTCCTCTTGCAGAAGTCCCTGGCTTGGAGTTAGACCTGTTCTGGTGGTGATCGCTGACTCTGGATCTGGTCACTGGTTCAGTCCTGATCCACTCGTGTCCTGGGACCGGGTTTGCTCCTGGCTTCTGCTCCTGGTGGAGCTTGTTCTCTCTTTGTCTTAGGTAACTGGTTCAGTCCCACTCCGGTTCTGTGGAGGTCGTGGACTCTGAGTCAGGTTGTTGGCTCAATCCTGGTCTGCCAGTGTTCCAGGACTGGGTTGGCTCCCAGGGCTGGATTTGCTTCTGCTCCTGGTGGAGCTTGCTTCCTCCGGCTCTCTCTGTCCTTAGAGTCTCATTCAATTCCACTCCTGTGGAATTTGTGGCCCGAGGTGGAGTTCCTACCACAGGGCAACTTTGGCTTAAATTACTGGCTTTGACCTGTATCTATAAATCCTAGTCTGGATTCCCTCCTGCAGAAGTCCATGGGTTGGATTTGGACCTGGAAAGGTTTCTGGTTCTGGTCTACTGCCGGGAGGTTCTAGGCTTGGGTGCACCTGAACGTGCAGAGGACCTGCTTATTTCCTCAGAGGTCTCAGACTCAGGCTGGGACCTGCAGGGATTCCAGGTTCCTGCCTATTCCCTTTGCTGTCCCAAACCAATGCCCGAACCCACCTGGCTCAGGCCTACTCTCTCTGAGGTCTCAGATTCGTGCCTGGCTCCGTCGAGATCTCTGGTTCCTGCCTATTCCCTCAGAGGACCCAGGCTCACTCATGCCCAGGCTGACAGAGGTCCTGGCTCCCGCCTAGTTCCTGGAAGGTCCTAGACTCTCACCCAGACCCACAGGGGTGTTGGCCTACGTCCATTCCCTTGAAGGTCCTGGATTCACCAACATTTTCCTACTTAATCAATGCTATTAACTCAATAAATTAATAGTGATTCCCTATATTATTAATACTTAGTGGGACTTTAATATTTTACATTTATTTATTGTTTGTGTTTGTGTGTATGTATTCATACACGCCTATAAGTTGTGCGGAGATCAAAGAACAACTTATAGGAATGAAGTCTCTCCTTCCACCACATAGTTCTGGGGCTCAAATTCAAGTCAGTTTTGACAGTAAGCATTTTACCCATTGAGCATGGCTTTCATTTCTTTGACTCCTACCCCTAGTATAGTTCCTGGCAAGTTTCAATAAATGTTAGAATGAATAAATTTCTCTGTAACAACAAATGAATATTTACAACAATAGAATATTTACCTGTTAAAATATTGGGATTTTGAACTTCAAATTATTTTCAATAATAATGTGCTTTAATTTTCAGATGAAGATACAAAAAGAAGAGCAAAGAAAGCTAAGAAAAAAGAAAAGAAGAAAAAACGGAGAACGTCAGTTTTTCTTTTCTTTTTAATGAAAAAGTTTAAAATGTATATAAAATTATGTAAAATAGTATAATGGTCCCACACATATATATATATATATATATATATATATATATATATATATATATATATTTAGTCATTCTGACCTATTACCCTCTCATGGGTAATCTCTACCACCCTCCAATCATTTTGGTACTAATGAGAGCTATCATTCCCTCCATAAATAATTCGATAATTTAGTACCTTTCTCTAAAAGGTATTCATTTAAAGAAAAGGAAAGATAGTAACTTCTATTGTGCTTAAAATGTTAACAGTCATTGGGGAGTGGTGGCTCATGCCTTTAATCCCAGCACTCAGGAGGCAGATGCAGGCGGATCTCTGTGAATTCCAGGCCAGCCTGGTCTACAGAGTGAGTTCCAGGACAGCCAGGCCTATACAGAGAAACCCTGTCTTGAGAAAACTAAAAACATTTAATAGTCAATTCCCTGTAGTTTTTTTTCCTGTAGTTTATTCAAATAGAAATGGGTTAATTTAAGTTATAAAAAAGAATACAATTAATGTCCCTAATTAAATTGGTTATTCAGAGTAAATTAGCATGTTTTTCTGTCTTCTCTATTGCCTGGAGAGAGAAGGAGAAGGTATCTTGAGGTGGGCAAGGTTCAAATTGGAACTTCGGCCAGGAATACTTTCTAGGTGGTGCTATGTACACCATCAGTAGGCAACAGATGTCTTGTCTCTTTTTGTCATATTAACAAACACTAATGGTGTTTGTCCAGAGTCAGTATATCATTGAGATTGCAAAGCAGTTGGAGTTTACTTTGAATGTTGCTATTTAAACATATTTGCCCATTATACTGAAAACTTTTATTAACGCTAACATTGATGAGAACTTGTTTTTGTTTGTGGCTTTTTTTGCATTTTGTTTTGTTTTTGTGGGATTTTTTTTGTTTTGGGATTGTTTATGTTTTTTTTAAAGACTTATTTTCATTTAAATGTATATATGTATCTGTGTATGTGTCATGTATATACAGGTACCTGGAGAGGCCAGAAAAGGGCATCAGGTCCCCTGGAGCTGGACTTACAGGTGGTTATGAGCTACCTGATGTGCTGGAATATGAACTCTAGTTCTCTGGAAGAGCAGCAAGTATTTGTAACTGCTGAACCATCTCTTTAATCTCTGATGTTTATTTATTTATTTATTTTTGACACAAGGGTCTATAAACCCCAGGCTGGCCTCAGGCTCACTAGATATCATAGGATGTCTTTAAACTCCTGATTTTCCTTCCTCTAGCTCCCAAGTGCTAGGAATACATGTAGTTAGTCTTTTTCTGTCCCACCAACTAGCTCCCAAATCACACCACAGAGACATCTTATTAATTATGAAAGCTTGGCTGATAGCTTAGGCTTTTTTATAACTTAAATTAACCCATTTCTATTCATCTGTGTGGTACCATGTGGCTTGTGGCTTTTACTTCTCTTCCTGCAGGTTTTGCTTCCTTTATATCTGACTGGAGACTCAACCTTCTCCCCAGTATTCTCTGCCATTTAGCTTTTTATTAAACCAATCAAAGTGACACTTCTTTACAGTGTACAAAAAGAATTTTTTTTGCAACAATTGTAGACATAAGCTATCACCTCCTGCCTGAGAGTTAACTTTTAAGCTGTTTTATTTCTATTAGCTTTCTACATGATAAACATATTTTGTTGATCTTTTAGTTATTTATTGTTAATAGTAAAATACTACTTGGTTAACTGAGAAAATTGAATTGAAAAGAAAAAATGAGAATGCCTTTTAATATGAGAATACTTAATTTGTATTAAATTATAATCCTTGCAGGAAGAAATACAAGAAAAAGAAGTCCAAGAAGAACAGAAAAGACTCCAGTGATTCAAGCTCCAAAGAGTCCCAAGAAGAATTTCTAGAGAATCCTTGGAAGGATCGATCAAGTAGGTTCTTGCAGTTGACTAACTCAGAACATGAAACATTAACTGATTAGTCAAGTTGTGAATGTGCTTCTTAATATTTTTCATGCAGAGGCAGAAGAACCGTCAGATCTCATTGGCCCAGAGGCTCCCAAAACACTTGCTTCCCAAGATGATAAGCCTTTGAAGTAAGTAGCAGTGTACAGTTGTGGGGTTTTGGTGGTTGTCTTTGTTGTAGGCTATTTGCTTTGTTTTCTGCAGTGCTTAGTATGCTCGTGCTAGGTTAGCAGGCTGCCCCTGAACTGTGCGTTCAGCCAGTAGCAGTGTATTTGCAGTATCTAAAGGACTTTCTTGGCTCAGTATGGTGCTTATGCCTGTGATCCCAGCATTTGGAAGGACAAGGCAGGGAGATCAGGGATTCAAGGACATTCTAGGCTACATTGTGATCTCAAGGCCAGACTGGGCTACAGGAGACCTGGTTTCTCCAAAATAAAAACAAGCTCTTTAACTGTCCTTCAAAGCCCCCTTCCAATAGAAGGAGCATTTGGAGAATCCCAAAGCTTCTACCCTCTTTAGTCCTCACAGCACTGCCTGTTTCTTGTATGCAGTGCCATTTCTTAAGTTTTTTTTTTATCAGTTTACCTGTTTTGTATGGGGGAGGGAAAAGGGAGGGGAAAACATGAAGTCAGAGGACAACTTTTAGGGGTCAGTTCTCTCCCTCCACCATATGGGTACCAGGGATTGAACTTGGGTCAGCAGACTTGACAGTAAATATCTTTACCTTAACTCTGAGCCTCCTCTGCAGCCCATGTAGTATATTATTTGTGTTTACCTTATAGTGTAGTATAGTTATCTGTATAACTATATAAATTTTGTAAGTGCAGAGATTACTTTTGTGTCACAAGCTTCAAGTTTAATAGGAAATACAAGAAACCATCACTGAACTGCTTTAAAAAAAATCTCTTTTAATCAAGGGCAAAAGATAATTTTTACTGTATGGCATTATTATTTGTTACAAGTTATTTTATGATATATTATTTATTTGGGTTTTTTAGAGAGAATGTTCTGAGGACAAACAATAATGGTAATACCTGATTAATTAACCCACAGTTATAAAGTGTGAATTTTTACTTGTGAACATTTGTTCTTCCCAATTATTTATGCATTTCTAGGTTAGTAATACAGGTCATAGTACAGTGTTCTCTAATAAAAATGAAGTAATTCACATCAGGCACACAGCTGCTCAGTACTGTTATGCTTACTACTGTCTGAGGGAAAATGACTTGTGTATCTCCTTTTCTATGGAGATAGTTTAATGAGTCTTTTGTGAATTCTGAATTACCTTGTAGCTATGGCCACGCTCTGTTACCTGGTGAGGGTGCAGCTATGGCTGAATATGTGAAAGCTGGAAAGCGAATCCCACGAAGAGGAGAAATTGGCTTGACAAGTGAAGAGATTGCATCATTTGAATGCTCGGGTTATGTAATGAGTGGCAGCAGGTATTTTCTTGGCATTGAATCAGTTTCCATAATTAGCTCTTTTCCTTCTTTATTACTACTAGGATTATATTCTGGTGATGTTTTCACTAAGTGACTATTTCTTAATGGAAAATAGTATACACGTACACACATGCTGACACACACACACACACACGCAATACTGGTTTCATTAGGAAAAACATACTTAAATAAGATTTAACTATGTATAAAACTTAGCCTCAAACTTTACAATATCTCCAAATTTAAAGATTAGTTTCCAGTTTTATTTTGTATTCATATTTTGATATAATTTCCCCCTGGAAAATATAGTTAATTTCAGCCATCTATCATAGATGAATATGGGAATCCATGAGATAACCTTTCTTGGTTTTTGAGTTTGCCTCCAGTTCTCAGAGGATCAGAATTTCTGGAAGTGAGTAACAGTTATGGATCATGAAGGATGTGAGATTCAGCATGAGGAAATAAGACTATGGAAGAAACAGAAAATACTTGACTAATCAAGGAGAGTAAGGGCAGTAATACTGCACTCACGTGGAACTGTGGCTTCTTTAAGATTACAAACTACCTATTAAAACTGCTAACTATTTTGAACTGATACCAGAGACAAATATATGTTGACCCCTCTCTCTGAAGTACCCCAGAATCTTAGATTTCTGCAAAGCAGCCTCACTTTGGAGGATGACAGTGTGATAAGGGCAATTCACTACAAATGTAAGGAGGGTTCAACATAGCCATTTTTTTGATTGAGATGATTGTTTACATAAAAGGTCCCAAAGACTCTTCAGGGAGTTAACAAATGGTTGTATATAAAGGTATTACAGAACCAATTGTGTTTCTATATCTCAGCAACAGGAAACTAGAAAATACTATTTATTATATCATTAATATAACTAACAGTGTATAACTGCATAATATATAAGGGAATATAATTAAACATTTATAGTTTAGTATATTATATAGTATCAGAATATGAATAATTTAGCAATAAATCATAACAAAAGAATCTCCAGACCCTCACAGGAAAAACTATAAAACATTAAGAACCCTTAATGGAATGGAGACATTGCTTAGTGGTTAATAGCACTGGCTACTCTTTTAGAGAACCCAGGTTCAATTCCCAGCATCTATACGATAGCTCACAACCAGCTTTAACTCCATTCCCAGGGGATCTGAAGTCCTCTTCTGGCCTCTGCAGGCACTGCACATATGTGATGTATAGATAGATATACATTCATATATACAAAATATTCATATACATTAAAAAAATTAAAAAGTTTAGCTGGGCATGGTGGTACAGTTCTTTAATCCTAGCTCTCTGGCAGAGGTAGGCAGATCTCTGTGTTTGAGGTCAGCCTGATCTACAGAGAGTTCTAGGACAGCCAGGGCTACAAGGAGAAACCCTGTCCTAAAAAACCAATGAATGAATGAATAATAAAAAGGAAACATTAAAGAAGACTTATGGAGACAGACCATGTTCAAAGATAGGATAGCAATATTGTAAAATCAGTTTTCCCAAATTTATCTATAGATTCGATAAAATTTAAAACAAAATCACAGCAGTTTATGAAACTTAATAAAGCTGTTCTAAATGCTCTAAATGTTCTAAAATGTATTTGTTAGTCTGAAAGGCCAAGAATAGCCATGTTTCTTCTAAAGAAGAGTAGGCAAATAAGATGTGGCCTACAAGAGATGAGAATTAAGGAGCTTGCAGGCTTTAGGAAGCATAAGAAATAACCTAATTATTCAGTGGGATAAAAATGCAGAGCCCAAGGACAGTTATACATGTGTGGAATTTTTGTGTCTGAGAGAGCATGTCAGATCTGTGCAGAAAGAAGTATTCAGGAAATGGAATAGGAAAAATGTCATCCATATGTTAAAAGAAGAGCATAGAACACTGAGTCACCATATATAAAAAGCAGCCACTAGATAACATACTTTCAGAGAGGGGGCCTCTTAGATCAAAACAAAACATGTGCTGCCTAGAAGTCTGCCTAGGCTAAAAGTAAGAACTCGTGTCCATCAAAAGACATTAAAATGGGAAAATTCCAAGCTCAGGTAAGATTCTTGGAATACACACAATTGATAAAGTGTTGATAATGAGAATATTTAAATGAACACCTATAAGAGAAATATGGGGAAATGATAGAAGGTCATTTATTAAAAGAATACATACATCCTATATATCAACTAAATGATGTTCATGATTATTGGAAATGGAAATCAAGACCTTAGTGAAATACTGTTTTGTACCCACGTAATAGGAAAAGGTTCAAAGTTTTGACAGTGGCAGATATTGAGAGGATGTGGTGCCACAAGACCTCATAAACACTGCTGGTAGCATATCCAGTAACAATGTGACATTATCTTAGAAAGATGGACTCTCATGTGCATTATAACCAAGCAGCACTATACTAGGGTACCCAAGAGAAAATCCTGCCCATGGACTAGAGACACACGTGGGTGCTCATTATAGCATCTTTCTGTTCCATGTAAGTGCACAGGGCATTCACTATAGTCTAAGCAACTTAAATATATTCCCATTTCCTCGACTCTCCCATCCTATCCCTATGAACCTGAAATGATTGTCTCCTCTTGTTACCCAGTCTTTCTTGGTTTTTCTGAGAGAAGTTTGTTGAAATTACTATGTAGGGTTGGGTACATATACACAAAAGAGGTCATTAATTTTTCTCTCTGAATAACAGGCCTTTTTAATCCAACATTATAGTTTCCCTCTGCTTCTATACTTTACTGATCTAACTCTTAGACTGCCTCCCTTTTTCTTTATGACCCTTCTGGATTCTAAGGATGTTAAA
>PVIU01033490.1:0-12346 GCA_004026605.1 Ondatra zibethicus
TCTTCTCCTTCTATCCCTATTATTCTTAGGTTTGGTCTTTTCATGGTGTCCCAAATTTCCTGGATGTTTCGTGTTAAGAATTTTTGGATTTGCTGTTTTCTTTGATCAATGAGTTTATTTCCTCTATAGTATCTTCAGCGCCTGAGATTCTTTCTTCTATCTCTTGTATTCTGTTGGTTATACTTGTCTCTGTAGTTCCTGTTCAATTACCCAGAATTTCCACATCCAGCCATCCCTCGGTTTGTGTTTTCTTTATTGCCTCCATTTCGGTCTTCAAGTCTTGAACTGTTTCCTTTACCTGTTTGATTGCTTTTTCTTGGTTTTCTTGGGTATCTTTGAGGGATTTATTAATTTCTTCTAACTTTTTTTTGTCTTCCATTTTTTAAAGGAGTTTTTCACATCCTGTTTAAGGGCCTCTATTATTTTCATAATGTTACATTTAAAGTCGATTTCTTCTACTTCTTCTGGATTAGGGTGTTCAAGTCTTCCTGTTGCGTGTTCACTGGATTCTGGTGTTGTCATGTTGCTTTTCGGGTTTTTGGAGGAATTCTTGCATTGGTGCCTGCCCATCTCTTCCTTCAAATGCGGCCAGGAGAGTCGTGGCATCTTGGCCCAATCTTTGCTGTGACTGACTTAGTACTTGGGGGATTTTCTTGGTCTGTCCTCTTTTAGGACCCCTCAGCACTGGAGCTGGCTCTCAGATCTCCTCTGCCCTGAAGCAAGCTATGCTGGTGGATCTAAGGACCCCACAGATGGAAAGGAGTTCTTGGGGGCAAGATGGGATGAGGTAACTAGAGAAAGCTAGTAACCGGAGAGACACCCTCTGAATGGCCAGAAACATTTAGAGAAATGGAGGGGGCCTGTACAAAATGTATCTTAATTCTATTTAAATTGTGCATATATATATTATATAATTTAAGTTAGCTTATACTTTCAAAAATTAAATTACAACTATCTTTTATTGATAGTTATAGGAATAGACAGTTTGATGCTAACTTATACAATTTCAAATTATTATGCATTTATATTGTATTCCTGGACTTTCCTGATTTCTATTATTATTTATGATAGCTTTTCATCACTTTCAAAGAGACAGCTTTACTTCTGCTTTTCTAAGGTTCATATTTCTTACCAATTTTTCTTGTCTAACTACTCTCACAAAACCCGCCATTACAATATTAAAAAGAATGCCAAAACCAGACATTCTTGTTTCTTTCTGATCTTTGAGGAAGAATTTAGTCTTTCACCATCAATTACATTACCCATGGGGTTTTAGGGCCACCTCCCATCAACTGAGGCAGTTCCTTTTTAATCCTATTTTGTCGAATTTTTGCTATAAAAGGATGTTAAAATTTGTCAAACACTTCCAGCACCTACTGAAATGGTTATGTGAAATTTGTCCTTTACTGAGTTAATTAGCATAGAAAATTCACTGATCACTTTTTCATGAAAAGCCAATTAATCTTGCATTCCCAGGATAAATCTGATTGGTCATGGTGTACAATAGCTTTTATGTGCTACTAGATTTAGTCTGAGAGGGTTTGGAGAAGAATTTGCATGTATAAGAATGAAGGAGGTTGAATTCTTATTTCCTTAGGCTATCATTAGATTTGACATAATGGTGATATTCAACCTCACACAAGTTCAGAATATTTGGCTTTTCTTCAAGATTATCCTAATGATTTACTGTGAATTATTCTTTATTAATTTGGTAAAATTTAACACTATACACTTTTAGATGAAGGTTTTCTGTACAAGAATTTTTTAATTGGCTATCAATGACTATTTGTTTTGGTTTTATTAAGATTTGTATTTTCTTTTTAAAATTTATTTATTTATTATATATGCAATGTTCTGCCTGCCTGTATGTCTGCAGACCAGAAGAGGGCACCAGATCTTATTACAGATGGTTGTGAACCACCTTGTGGTTGTTGGGAATTGAGCTCAGGACCTCTTAACCTCTGAGCCATCTCTCCAGACCAGATTTGGTATTTTCTATTGAGACAAGTTATTACTGCTTATAGTATTCTCTTCATCCTGGGATAATTTTATGTCAGCTTGACACAATCTAGAGTCACTAGAAAGGATTTCAATTGCTCCCTTAGATCTGGCTGTCACATTTTCTTAATTGGTGATTTATAGGGAGGGCCCAGCCTACAGTGGTTGGGTCAACTCCTTGGCTGATCCTGGATTCTAATAAGAAAGCAGACCACCAATCCAATGGATGGAACTTGAAAATATGATCCTGAATGAGGTAACTCAGACCCAGAAAGACAAACACAGTATGTATTCATTCATTAGTGAATATTCGATGTAAAACAAAGGATAACCAGTCTACAATCCACAATCCCAGAGAAACTAGAGAAAAAGGAGAACTCTAAGATGGACACACATGAAGAGGCCCAGGAAGGAAAATAGTTGAAGATTCTTGGGTAAACTGTGAGGGAGTAGAAGGAAGGGGTTGAGGGGTGGAAACATGAGAAAACAAGAAGACTGAGTTGGAAGAGGGACAGGAGAGAGCAATGAAAGAGATACCTTGATAGAGGAAGCCATTATGGAGTTAGGGAGAAACCTGGTGTTAGAGAAATTCTAAGGAATACAAAAGAATGACCCCAGCTAAGACTCCTAGCAATAGTGGAGAGGGTGCCTGACCAGGCCTTCCCCTATAATCAGATTAGTGACTACTCTAATTGTCACAATAGAACCTATGTCCAGTAACTGATGGAAGCAGATGCAGTGACCCACAGTCAAGCACTAGACTGAGTTCCTGAAATTCAGTGGAAGAGAGGGAGGAGGGATCACTTGAACAAGGGGGGTGGGGTCAAGAACATGGTTTTATTTTTCCTCCAACATGTTTCCCATCATGGGAAAAAACACAGAGACAGCTGACAAGAGCTAGTAGAAATTCACTGACAATGGACTGACATCTGGGGCACCTGCAAGGGACCACCAAACTCGACACTCTGAATGTGGTTAACAGTTATATAGTTTGATCTTTTGGGAGGACACCTGGCAGTGGACCCTATCTAGGGTGCATGAACTGATGAACTGGCTATTTGGGACCCACTCTTCATGATGGGATACATTGCTCAGCCTTGATACGGGGTGGGGGGAGGAAGTGGTATGCCAGACTTTGTTAACTCCCTAAGGAATGTCTTACCCTCTTACAAGGAGAGAATGTGGTGGGGAAAGGGGAGGAGGTGGAGAATAGAAGAAAGAGAGAGATGGGGACCTGGGGTAGGTATTTAAAATGAAAAGTAATTTTTTTAATAAAAAATATGAAAAAAGGAAAGAAAGCAGATCAAGCAAGTCATGAGAAGCAAAGCAAATAAGTAGCACTCCTCCATGATTTCTGCATCAGCACCTGCCTTCAGATTCCAACCCCACTTGAGTTCCTATCCTAATTTCCTTTCATTATAAACTGTGATGTGGAAGCATAAGCCAAGTAAGCCCTTTCCTACCCAACTCGATTTTTGGTAATGGTACATTACCTCAACAATAGAAACCCTATCTAAGACACAGTTAAAATTCTTTTTGTTATGTAGTTCACTAGTGGTATTACTTTGCTTATTCCTCAATGCTAGTGGTATGCTTCTTTGCAGTTCTTTCCCAACAGTTGTGCTAAATATTTATTCAGATTACTTATCTTTTCAAAGAACCAATATTGACTTCCTCTATTATTTGTTAAATATTTTTATTCTAATGTTTCCTATTACTTCCCTACTGCTTACCTTAAATCAATGAACTTTTATTTCTCCAGTAACTTAGAGGAAAAAGTAAAATCACTGACATGCAGCATTTCTTCTTTTTCAGATTGACATTTACAGGGACCACATCTCCATATTCAGTACCAATTGCATTTCCCACAGCTGGGCATATTTAGTTTTTATTTCTATTAATCAAGACATGTCCTTATTTTTTTTCTTTATGATTTTGATTCACTTGAGTGCATTTTTTGAGAATTAGTAAACCATAATCATCTCTTGAAGAACATCATGTCCATAATTGAGAAGAACACGCCTTGTTGTTTTGGAGGAGGTATCCATAGATATCTACTTGGTCTGCTTTGTTTATTTGTCTAAGTGGTGTAAATACTTGCTAAATTTTATTCATGATAAGTAAATGAAGAACTGAATTCTTTCACTGTGATCATCAAGTTGCCTAAGATTCTCTTCAGTTTTCTCAGTTCCTATGACATGTATTTTGATTCTTTTGTGATATATAAACACATAAGCACACATATACACATGTTTGCATATATTCATAACTGTTATGTCTTTTGAATAGATTGACTTTTTATTACTATCTAATATTATTTTTATAGTGACAGCTTACTACAAATCCATTCTAGCTATACTAGTACAGTGGTTCTCAACCTTTCTAATGCTGTAACCCTTTAATACAGTTTCTCATGTTGTGGTGACCTCCCAACTGTAAAATTACTTTTGTTGCTACTTCGTAACTATAATTTTGCTACTGTTATGAATTGTAATATAAATATTATAAATATCTGATATTCAAGATAGCTGAGATGCAATCCCTATGAAAGGGTTATTTGACCCCCAGAAGGGTCACAACCCAGAGGTTGAGAACCACTTACTAAATATCCATTGTATTTTGGGTGTTGTATATTTTCACACTGTTTTGGGTTTAACTGTGTATCTTCATTATATTTCACTGAAGCACTGAGTTAGGGCACATATAATATATGTATATTATACTCAATCTTTCGTTCATCATTATAGTTAAATTTCTGTGTGCTTTATTGGTAATCTAATTTCCAACAATCTAGGGTTTGCATGTGACCTTTTTCTGTATTTTCTGTCTCCTCTCTCATTTTCTCCTTACCCCAAATTTGTGATTTTGAATGATTGTTATCTAGTGATGCATGATTAATAAAAACTCAGAGAGAGAAATTGGGGTTATTGGGGTTCAACCTGAAGATTCAAAAAGCAAAGCAGCCAGCTACTGGCTCTTACTCCAACCTCAGTTCAAAATGGCAATCCTCAGAATGAGACTGAGCCTGAGAGCTGTCTCCTCACATCTTCCCATAATCCTCTCTAGTTCTGGGCTTAAGGGCATGCATCACTACTGCCTGGTTTCCATGGCAAGCTTATCTGGCTGCTGGGACTAAAGGTGTGTGTTATTGTTGCCTTGTCTATAAAGCTGTCCAGCATGGCTTTTTTAATTTTCTGATTCTCAGGCAGGTTTATTTATTAAAATACAAGTGAAATGTCACCACAATATAGTATACTGTTTTAGATATTATCTTTATTATTTGGGGTAGGGAGTGACATTCTTACTTACCTACCTGAGGATTATAATTAACATGCATATTTTATATACCTAATTTTAATTACAATGAATGTATTTTCAACTGTATAAAATTGACCAATACATATTTCTATTCTTTCATGTTAGTTTATGTTCTAATTATATAGTTTCATAGCTTCATTAATATACAGTTTTAACTGTCTTTAAGTAATTGAAAAGAATTATGAGTATTTGCATCCTCTCTTACATTTACATATGCTTGTACCTTTATTAGTTAATGGGATTCCTTGTATGGCATCGATTCCTTTTTCTGTTTAATATCAATTCCACTCATCTAGAGTTATTCCCTTGGTTTTTGAGCATAAAGAAGATTATAAATCCTGCTCTTACTTTATCTCGGTCTCTATGTATGTATACACATATGTTTATATGCACTGTGTATGTATATGCATATAAAGTCCAGAGGCCAACAGAAATTTTCTTCCGTGATAGCTCTGCAACTGATATTTAGAAGCAAGGTCTCTCACTGAACAGAGTACTCATGAACTGATGAAACTAGGTGTCCAGATAGCTCTAGAGATCTGTCTTACCCTCACCTCCAGCTAGGGTTACAGATGACTATGACCACTCCTTGCTTTTGTACATGCGTGCTGGATATCTGAACTCAGGTCCTCCTGCTTTCTTGGGAGGCACATTACCCACAGAGCCATCTCCCCAGAATAATGTATAGTTATTTAATGGTATTTTACTGTTGACACATTGATATGTAATTCTCTAGTAGTTGGCAGCAACTATCTGTTAAGAGTTCAACTGTTGATACAAATGATTGTTTACATACGGTGACTTCTTTGTCTTGTGTTGAATTCAAGAGTCTCTCTGAATCTTTGGGTTCCTATTATTTATGTTTCCAAGGGAAGTATTAAGAAATCACTTAATTATTTTGATTTGTAAATCAATATTTCAATATCATTCATTTGAAATTCACAGATTTCCAAGCATTTGGTCATTCTGGGACTCTAAGAATGCATATATATATATATATATATATGTTTATGTTTATGTAATATGCCTATCTATACATCATACATATGTCCCTGAGTCTGTGTTTGCTCATACATATTTTGGTATAATATCCCACATAGCTTTAAACTTTGCTATTCATTTTTCTCATACAGGGCAGTCTCAATTGGATAAAGTTCAAACTCAATTACTTTTCATCCTCAAGCTCGAATCTTTTTTTATTTTATTTTATTTTATTTATTTTATAGATTTTATTTTATTCTTTTTAGTATATCTATTTATTGTTCAAAATATCCATTTTGAGAGATATCCTTTTCCTCTCTTCACATTTGACGATGGTTTCTTTGAGTTCCCTGAGGGTATTTAGTAGAACTGGATCAATGGATCTGATGTGATGTCTGGGATTCCGTGGGAAGGGCTTCTGCTAATTTTATTTTCTTAGGAATTGGGAAAAAAAACCAAATTAGTCAATTAAACATATGTGTCAAGTTGGGAATGGTGTGGCACACCTTTAATCCCAGCAATCAGGAGGCAGAGGCTGGTGGATCTCTGTGAGTTTGAGGTCAATCTGGTCTACAAGAGCTAGTTCCAAGACAGCTAGGACTGTAACACAGAGAAACCTGTTTGGAAAAAACAAGAAACATAATGTGTCAGCTGAAGGAGAAAAATGAAAGACATGAAGGCATTGATTAGATAGTTAGCAACAAAGATTTTGGCTAAGGGAGAGGGTTATAGTAGAATTTTCTTAACCAAATTTATGTGATTCATTCTAAGATACAATATGGGGCTAAGTAGAATTGGTATTGTAAATGAGATTTATTAGAAAGTCACAAGCTAAATGCCATGTTTAAAAAAATAGTAATTTACAGATAAGAAATTAGTCACTTACACAGTAACTATGCCACTAATACAGGTTTGTGTTAGTGTGACAGAAATGTTTTGGGTGATGTAGCATATATGGCTCTTCTTCTGATATTTACACATTTTTTTGTGAAAATTATCTACCTGTAGAAGTACATAAGAAAAAACATTCATAGTTTATCACAAAAATCTACTTCTTTTCTATCCAAGTTCACATTTATTTAGAAATCAAAGTATTAAATTTCATCATATAATTTGGAAACAAAATTTGTAATCACTGATTCTCTTCCTCTCTCCTGTCCATCTTCACACTCTCCAAGGTACCTTCCCCCACAGACAGATTCCTTTTGTTGTCCTGTTCTGTCACAAGTGTCCTTCTGCCCTCTCCCTTCTTCTTCAACACCTCTTTTTTTCCTCTCCTGGTTCTATTTCTAAAAAAACACCATTGTGTTTGACTCTCTGATTATTTTTTCCCACATTCTTTTATTTTTTTCATTCAAAAAAATTTACATCTCCTCCCCTTCTCCCAGTCCCCACCCACTCCCCCCCACCCCTCCTCCCTCCCCCTGCCTCCTTAAAGAAGGCATGGTACCCAAGCCATCAACAATGATTTTTTTTTTATGTGAGGAAGTCAATCGTAAGAACTGCAAGAAGTTGAGCAGTCGCTCCTTGAAATAGAGAACCTTCTCCACTTGCAAAAGACTTATATTAGCAAGACCACTTAAACACAGTTTCCTTCTAATTCTTTTTTTCTTCTTCTGATGTGCAGTGATGAATTTCAAAGTACTAAATACAAATTGGGCCTTTGTTTCTAAGATGCCCGTGAGTCAGGCAATCCTTCATTATAACCTTAGTAGTGGCATGCATGAAAACCTAGCTCCAGTAGTTTTACATGACTCACAAGATAAAATTCAAAGTTCAAGTTTTGCAAAGGTAAAGAGGATTCTCAATAAATAAACAAGTCAAATTTCCACTTTCAGCCATTCCCTAGTTTACTATATCCTAAATGAATAGAATAATACTTATAGTAAGACACATGAATCCTGGACAAAATATTTCAGCTAAGATTCCAAAATAGATTTGAAAGATTTTATCAGTCAAGATTTTTATTTAATATAAAATTATTCATTTATAAGTTTCAAGGCATGACTGAAAGCAAATGAATAAATCATCATCATCATCATCATCATCACTATTTATGCCCCAGCAATGCTTAAGCATTCATGGGCAAGCCATTAATGGCAGTTCTCCTGTTGTTCCTATCCTGCGCAGTTCTAGAAGCTTGTATTATTGTCATACCCACAGTCTTCCTTTATGTTTTTGGGCCTTCCTATTCACCTTATCCCATGCACTCCTACAAGCAGTAGTATCTTCAGGTATCTGCCATTGTTCATTGTCATAACATGGCCGAAGTATCTCAAGTGCCATTGCTATATCCTGTAGTTTACTTTCTTCTGTAGATGGAGATGTTTTTTAATGTCAATGTTGCACAGTCTATCTCTTTATGTGATGCCTAGAATCCTCCTGAGACACACTATCTCAAACACATTCAGCCATTGTTCTGAGGAACATTTCATTATTCATGTTTCAGAGTTGTAAAGAAGGTAGCTCAAGACAAGTGTCTCATATACTTGTAATTTTGTGGTTGTCCTTATGTGCTGACCAAACCTTTCCTAGGGCCTGGAACGAAGCCCTTGCTATTCTTATCCAACTCTTGACATCTGAAAGACAATACAATGACCTATACAATGACAATACAATGACCTTGTACAATGATCCTAATGCTGTCAACATAGGCTACAACAAGAAACACTTTGGCCACCACTTGAACACCGGAGACATGAGGAAATATTAAATATTGACAAAAGCAAGATAGACGAAACTAACAAGAGAGCAAATTGCAGGAAGGACCCAGGAGTGGATGATATCACAGAGGAGGAGCTGAAGGCAGCTACAGTAGTCTAGGGGCAGAGGTGCTTCTCAGACTCTTCAGAAAGATATGGGAAATGAAGTTATTCCCAGGGAATGGAAGCAGTCACTCAGTATTGATTCCCATACACAAGAAGAAGTATAAGCTGGACAGCTCAAATTATAGGGGAAATAGTTTGTTGGACCATAGCATCAAGATCTTCTCCTTTATTATCCTGCAAAGGATCAAGAGCAGAACAGAGGAAACCCTAGAAGAGGCCCAGTGTGGATTCAGAGTTAACAGAAACACAATTGATCAGCTTTTCACTTTGAGGCAACTGGCTGAAAAATACAAAGAATTTGTAAAAGACTTATACGTCTATTACATAGATTTAAGGAAGGCATTCAAGAGCATTTGGAGGAAGGGACTTTGGGAAATAATGAAGTCCTACAGGTACCCAGAGAAAGTCATAGGAACTCTAGAAAATGTCTATAAAGATACTTTTGCGTCTGTCAAAGTCTGTGGAGAACTAAGTGATCAGTTTAGGACAATCGTAGGAGTGTTGTAGGGATGAGTACTCTCACCACTACTTTTGAATATATTCCTGGAATTAATAATAGCAACAGCCCTGGAGGATGTGGAGATAGATGTGCAGATAGGTGGTGCACAAATAATTAACTTGAATTTCGCTGATGATAAAGCACTACTTGCTGAAAGTCCAAACGAGCTGCAGCCCATGGTAAATAGAGTGGTGGAAGTAAGTGGAAACCTTAGTATGAAAGTAAACATTGAGAAAGCTGAGATACAACCCATGGGAAGGATGTACAAGGATTTTAATATTGTAATAAAGAATCAGAACCTCAAGAGGTCAACTTTGTATATCTGGAAGGAAACCTCAGTTCAAATGAGGAGGGGGCAAATGAATAAAACCAAGAGAAAAGAACATACTGAAAACAGAATCACAACACATATACTGCCATCCTTGGGGTAGAAATAAACTATGATTAAGAGTTCTATAATGGGCAAGATAAGTTATTCAGCCAGTAAAGGCAAGGCTCACAACCAAAAGACAACAATCTCTATAATACACTCTTAAAATATTTTTGATAGGAGTTACCACAAGAACTTAAAATCATGGATTAAATTCAGAAAGGAGCAAAGAGAGTTAAGACAGCTGATAATTTAAAAAAAAATAATCTACAATCAATAACAGTAGCAAGTATGTGTAAAATAGTTTTAATGGACATAACATAGGTATATAAATTTCTATATTGTATCATAGCAAAATCTGAGCTATTTATATTAAAGACCCAGGAGAAAAGACAGAGAATGGAATAGAAGTCCATTTGTCCAAACTGATTAAAAACATTAGCCCACAGAGACTGGAAACCATATTTGCCTCATACACATTCAATACAGAAGCAAAACAGAGGAAAAAAATGGCTCATGACACATCACAGTAAAATTTCTGAAATTCACAATCAAGATGACCCCTGGATCTGTTCGTATTTTTCTAAGCTAGATATGTGGTGTTTTTTCATATGTGACATCAATTTCTAGGTAACTATGTGCTTCTTTTTAGATTAGTGTATGATGTTTCTTCTGGATTCTGGGCATAGTTCTCTGGTGTGCTTTGTTGTGTTCAAGGGATAATTCTGGTTTTTTTTCCTGTAATTATTCTGCATCTTGAATTTATTGGTGGTATTGTGTCTTATCCCAGCACCTTCATATTGTTTGACTCAGAATAAAACTAGTATTTGAAAAATTTTAGAATAAATTGTAGTTCAGGAATGCATTCCAACTTCACAGACAACCTATGCTATTGCATCTATTTAAAATTCAAAGATGAAAGTGCTTTTTGTTTGGGTTTTTCTGATTGTTCTTTAACAGTTTGGGGTATATACATTCTATTTCCCCTCCTTCATTTTCTTGTTCTGCTCAACTTTATGGTACCCCTAACATTTTCTTTCGATGGACTCTCTTTTGAATGGGAGATTGACTTGACACATCAGTTTGAGAATTCATGAAAATAACATTATCCCAAGTGCAGCCTGCTTAACCCTTTCTGGGAAGCCTGGAACTCAGCATTAGAATGGGTATAGCATCTATCCTTCACGGGTTTGAGTTTCAGACTCACTAGTCTAGCATTAAAAATGGGAAAGCTAAACGTGTAGAAAGGAAAGAGAATGTGGAGAATCTTTTAATTTTGTGATGTTCTGCAAAGAGAATTTTTAAAAGGTTATGTACTGTGTTCTTTCATTCACATATGTACTGTAAAAAGCAAAGCTATGGATATGTTAAGGAAATCATTGGTTGCCAAGGCTTTCTGGCAGCACTGATAGATTCTGAAAAATACTAAAGTTGAACTGTATCTCTTTTCCCTAAACGAGAAATTACCTTCTAATCACAACAAACCAACAAACACAGATAAAGTCTAAATAATTAGCATTCTATGGAAGAAAATGACCATTGCCTCTCAGAAAAGTCAGGATCAAACAGAGACTCTCCATCAAAAGGAATCTGTTTGGAATGTGTCTAAATTCTCTGTACTACTTATATGCAACTTTTCTAACTTTGAAGTGTTATTTTAAAAATTAAAAGTAGAGTTGAAGAGATGGCTCAGTGATTAAGAGCACTGGCTGCTGTTCCAGAGTACTTGGATTCAATTCCCAGTACCAGTATTGCAGTTCAGCAACATCTGTAATTCCAGTTCCAGAGTTTTCTTATGCCATCTTCTGACCAGTACGGGCGCCAAGCATGTGCATGGTGTACAGATGTACATGCAGTCAAAACACACATACATATATAACAAAACAATTAAAAAGAAATTCCATCTACACATCTGCAATATACTCAAACACATTTGTACTCACAGGACTCACATAAATTCATGCATTCATCTGTATACACATATACTAAATACTTTGAGTAAGTCAAAAGCAGGGGATTGTTTAATGTCACAGAAGCCGAAATATTGAGTTAACCATTTCTCATTTGTTGATTAGTAACTCAATTCTTTCCACTGCAATAAACTCAACACAAAGCAGCTAAGAGAAATTTATTTGTTCTAAGAACTGAAAAGCTCAGAGAAATTTGCCAGCCTTGGAAAGGACAGAACTTGGCATTCAAAAATGTCTGTCGATCTCCGCAGTTCATCACTGATTTACTCTGCTGTCTTTGCCCTCTGTCGACTTCCATCAAATGATGGAAAGTGACCAACAGCAGTGCCACATTCCTGTTCTTTTAGCTAAGCAGCATTTGCTTAAAAAATATGACTGTCTC
>PVIU01033491.1:0-12350 GCA_004026605.1 Ondatra zibethicus
CAGAAGAGGATGCTTAAGTATTTGTGAAAGAAATGACAGATATGATACAGTATTATTCAAACAAACATCTCTTGGGAATAAAAGGAATACATGAATTTCTTAGAGTCAGAAACAATGGTTGCTATTTTCCCTTGTACAGATCAATAACATCTAAGTCCACATCACTAATGGAGGGAAGGACTGAGGAACAGTATGACCCCGGGTAGTTCTCATGACAACTTCATTAAGCTAGGAGAGTGTAAGATCTCTTGGCAACAGGGGAGTTCTGAGAACCTCTTTTCAGGAAGGGAGGTTATGAGACCATCTTGAGCAAAGGAGAAATCCTAAACATACGTGTTCACAGGGAGGAGGCCCCAAGATGTATTTCATAGAATAGGAGTATGCAGTCCACCCTTGTTTAGAAAAGAAGACCACAGGCTATTGCGGGAAGCAAGAAATTGTTCTGTCTCTGTGCCTCACTAGCATCCAACTATTTTTCCCAATGCAAACATACATACCCTGTATGAAATTTTTGAGTGTCTAAGGCAAATGTCATCACAATCTTCCAAAAGGATAAGTGGGTATGCCAGCCTGGATGTTTCCTCAAGGTTGTATTCAACTGCACATATCTGTGAATAAAACACACAAATAGTGCCTTTTTGATAGTCAAATTTGAGGCAGATGGCTTGAGATCTGATTTCCACTTCCTATCTTCTGCTCTATGATCTAAAAGCTATTGGTAGCTATGTGTCTGTATGGTTCTTTTGGTCAGAAGGATCAGCTCTAAAGCAATCTTAGTTAGTAGGGGAATATGTGAGGTCACCATGCAAAGAGGGAATCTTGATGGTTTTTTGCAGGGATGGGGCACTACTTGTTCATCCTGGTGGCCCAGTTAGCTTATACTCAAAATAACCACACAGAAACTGTATCAATTAAATCATTGCTTGCCCCATTAGCTCTTTCTATAATAGCTAGCTAGCTATGGTTTTCCTTAGTTATGATAAAAGATAAAGTAAATAGAAATATTGTAACCATAATTCTTGCTTGATACATGTTATATGTAATTTTCCTATGTTAAAGCCTTCTTTATCTATTTAAACAGAAAATGGGAAATGGTATGAAAGGTCCTTCTGTTAATGTGTTACTTTCATTGGTTAATGAATAAAGAAACTGCCTTGGTCTGATAGGGCAGAACTTAGGTAGTCGGGAAGACAGAACTGAATTCTGGGAGGAAGAAAGCAGAGTAGGAGAGAGATGCCATGGATCCACCAAGATAGATGCACTGAATTTTACCCGGTAAACAATTGCCAGGTGGCAATATTAGATTAATAGCAATGGATTAACTTAATATGTAAGTTAATAGGAAGTTAGAGCTAATGTGCCAAGCAGTGATTTAATTTATACAGTTTCTGTGTAGTTATTTTGAAGCTGAGTTAGCTGGGTGGCCGCAATGAACAAGTAGTCCCTCCTCCAACAAATAGGAACGTGTGTGTATGTGTGTGTGTGTGTGTGTGTGTGTGTGTGTGTGTGTGTGTGTTTGGAAATAACACCGCCTACAGGGAAATACTGGGAGAAACAACTGGAATTTGGGGGCATTTTGGAGTGAGATGGAAACCTAGCTCAATGGAAATTCCATGCAATCTGTGTGGGTAACTCTATCAAAGGATAATGGTGGTCATGGAGCCTCAACCAGCCATCTCCTGTAACCCTACAAGGCCTCAAGTGGAAGCACACCCCTTGAGATACCAACCCAGCCACAAAACATTCAACCTACAGCTTGTCCTACCTGCAGAGGTTTCTGAAGCTGGAGCCTAGCAGAATCATCATCAAAGAGACAAGAGACACTTCATTCAGCAACTGGTGGGAGCAGATGCAGTTCCACAGCCAAACATTGGTTTGAGCTCAGGGAGTCCTGTGTGGGAGGGATGGAAGGATTGGATGAACCAGAGGGGTCAGGGACAGCAAGAAAGCATGGACAACAGAATCAACTGACTAGGACTCTTGGGAACTAGCAGAAATCAGGGAGCCTGTAGAGGTCTGACCTATGTCCTCCACATGTATTATATGGATGAGTTGCTTGGTGTTCTTGTGGGGTTCCTAACAGTGGAAGTCGGGCCTGTCTATGACTTTGGCTTACTTGTGTGACCCTTCTCGTCCTACAGGGTTTTCTTGTGCAGAATCGCTGTGGTGATATGTGCCTGGTCTTACTGTAGCTTATTATGCTATATGTGCTAGATGTCCCTGGGAGGCTGCTCTATTCTGATGGGAGGCAGAGAGGGGTGAAACTGGGGTAGAGGGGAGTTGGGGTGAGACTGGAAAGAAGGGTGAGTGAAGGGAAAGAGAACTTGGGTTAGGATTTAATACATAAGATAATAATAATTAAAAAACCTGTAAAATATGTTGCTCATGATAGTTTTAGGTCAAGTCTTAGATGTGTATATTTTAATGTCCAGAATCAACATAAGGGGAAATAAAAAAATTGTAAGTGGTTGTTTGCCATATGTTATCAGTTTATACATTTATATTCACTCTCAATTATTTCAGGATACATAATCCAAAGTCAAAGAAAAATTCTCACTCTAATGTGAAACTCCTTAGATATATTTTATAAATTTAAGATGCTTGAAATGTGCTTTAAATTTTAATTAAATTAAAAAGGTAAAATAGCCAATATTTATCCCCAAGGATTCTTTAAAAGGCAACTGAATGTAACTAAGAAAATAAGCTCCTTGTCTTGCTCTACCCATTCCTACCTGAATGTAATAGGGCAAACAGCTCTCTTCTTTAGGACCATTTCTTTGATTTTCTTTAAATTAACTTTTAAAAATTTTATTTACTTCTTTATTTTTAAAAAAACTATCTTTTCTCATTTTACATACCAGTCCCATTCTCACTCCCTGCCCTACAACTGATTCCTTCACCTTCACCCCAACCCATTCCCATCCACTCAGACAGGGTAAGGCTTCCCGTTGGAAGTCACCAAAGTCTAGCACATTGCTTTGAGGCACGACCAAGGCCCTATACTTTATCTAGGCTGAGCAAGGTATCCCCCCAAAGATAATGGGTTCCAAAATCCAGCACAAGCAGTAGGGATAAAACCCAATCTCACTGTCAATGACCACAAAGTCTGCCACATCCATACGACTTTCACTCATATATAAAGGGCCTTGTCTGGTCCTATGGTGAGTCCACCACTATCATACCAGAGTGGATAAGCTCCCATTCGCTCAGGTAAGCTGCTTCAGTGGGTATCCCCATCATGGTATAGACCCCTTTGATCATATTTTCACTCCTTCCTCTCTTTGATGGATTTTGGGAGCTTAGTTCAGTACTCCACTGTAGATCTCTGCATCTGCTTCCATTAGTTGCTGGATGAAGGTTCTATGATGACATTTAAGATAGTCATCAATCACTTAAGGCACCCTCTCCACAATTGCTTAAGGTCTTAGCTAGGTCATTCTTGTGGATTCCTGGGAATTTCTCTAGTGCCAGATTTCTTGGTAGCCACGTAATGGCTCCTTCAATCAATATATCACTTTGCTTGCTCTCTCTCTCTGTCCTTCCCCCTTCTCAACCATCCCATTCCCTCACATTCACCTTCCCCTCCCCTTCTTCCCTCCTCCTCCCCTTTTGCACTCCCTTTG
The DNA here is from genome assembly GCA_004026605.1 of Ondatra zibethicus. NCBI lineage: Eukaryota > Metazoa > Chordata > Mammalia > Rodentia > Cricetidae > Ondatra > Ondatra zibethicus. The sequence goes on from PVIU01033491.1 coordinate 3,624, forward strand.
TCCCCCACCCTCACCCTCCCAATCATTTCAAGAGATCTTGTATATTTCCTTTTCACAGGGGGATCTATGTATGTTTCTCTTAGAGTTCTCCATCTTACCTAGCTTCTCTGGGGTTGTGGACTATAGCTGATTATCTTTAGCTTTACATCTAATATTGACTTATAAATGAGTACATACCATACTAGTCTTTCTGGATTACCTCTCTCAGGATGTCTTTTTCTAGTTCCATCCATTTGATGCAAATTTCAAGATGTCATTTTTTTTTACCACTTAGTAGTACTCCATTGTGTAAACGTACTAAATTTTCTTTATCCATTCTTTTGTTGAAGGGCATCTAGGCTGTTTTTGGCTTCTGGCTTTTATGAGTAATGCTCCTATGAACATAGTTGAACAAATGTCTTTATCCTATGATTGAGCATCCTTTGGGTATATGCCCAAGCGTGGTATTGCTGGGTCTTTATGAAGCAAGATTAATAAAAACACATGGAGAGAAATTGGGGTTCAACCTTAAGATCCAAACAGCAAAACAACCAGCCCCTAGTTCTTACCTTGACTTCAGTTTGAAATAGCAGTCCTGCATCCAGGAATCTCAGAATCAGACTGTGTCTGAAAGCAGTCTCTTCCTGTTTTATAATCCTTTCTAGTTCTGTGATTAAAGGTATGCACCACTGGGATTAAAAGCATGCACAGCTTGGTTTTATGGCAGACTAGTGTGACTACTGGGATTAACGGTGTATGCACAGCTTGGTTTTATGGCAGACTAGTGTGACTACTGGGATTAACGGTGTATGTAATCACTGCTTGGTCTGTAAGGCTGACCAGTGCTGCTGTTTTACTTTCTGATCTTCAAGCAAGCCTTATTTATTAAAATAAAATGAAATTCCACTACAGGTTGATTCCAAATTTTCTGGTAAACCACCATGCTGATTACGAAAGTGACTATACAAATTTGCACTCTTAGCAGCAATGGAGGAGTTTTCCCCTTACTCCACATCCTCAAGAGAATAAGCTATCATTGCTGTTTTTGATCTTAGCCATTCTGACAGGAGCAAGGTGGTAGGTATCTCAGAGTCATTAGATTTGCATTTCCCTGATGGCTAAGGATTTTGAACATTTCCTTAAGTATCTTTTGGCCATTTTAGATTCTCCTATTGAGAATTCTGATTTGGTCTGTATCCATTTTTAAAACTTGGATTATTTGATATATTGATGTCTAGTTTCTTAAGTTCTCTATATAATTTAGAGATCAATCCTCTCTCTGATATGGGGTTGGTGAAGATCTTTTCCCATTCGGCAGGGTGCCTTTTTGTATTATTGACTGTATCCTTGCTCAATCTTGATGCAGGGGGAGGAGCTCTGTCCTAAATCAACTTGATGTGTCATGCTTTATTCAAGCCCAAGGGAGGCCTTCCCCTTTCTGAATGTACAGGGAGGAGGCGAAGATAGGGAGGGAGGTAGATATGAGTAGGTTGATGATATGAGAGGGGAAGAGGGGGCAAACTACAGTCATTGTGTAAATTAAAAAATGTTAATAAAATAAAAATAAATTAAAAAAATTAAATGGCCCCAAAAGGAGTGATATTAATAGGAGGTGTGGCATTATTGGAGTAGGAATGGCCATGCTTTAGAAAATGTGTCACTGTCGGGATGGGCTTTGAAGTCTCCTGTGCTCAAGCAACTGTACCATTGAGAAAGCCTACTTCCTGTGACCTGCATATCAGCATGTAGCAGCTCCTTCTCCAGCACCGTGTCTAATTGAGCACTGCCCTGCTCCCTGACATGATGATAATGAATTGACCCTCTGAAACTGTAAACCACCATCTCAATTAAATGTTTTCCTTTCATAGAGATGCTGTGGTCATAGTGTGTTTTCACAGCAATATAAATGGTAATTAAGACACTTAAAAAGAAAGAATATTTAATTGGGGATACCTTATAGGTTCAGAGGTTTTATCCATTTTCATCATGGCAGGGCCTACAGGCATCTTGACATGTTTCTTTGTTAAGAGAAAATAGAATGCTTAGTTAGGACCATGGTTTCCAATATGTGCTTCTTGAGTTTTAAATGAAAAACTTTTGCTACTGTGCCCACTAATTCTCCTCATTATCAGAATTTGAGACTGGGCCTGGTAGAAACTATAGTCAGGAAATTGCTATGTCTCAATCATGGGTTTATTTTTTAATAGAGAATGTTCTTATCTAAGACTATCTTGGGAGGCAGATGGACACATACTCTGGACCTGCTGGCAATACAACCCATAGTTTAGCTTAGCGAAAGGGTATTGTGACAAGTCAGCTGACCTCCGTTGAGCCAATCAGAATTCTCCAGTGGCTGCTTTAAATAGGAGAAGGAACCTTTGCTGGGGTCAGTTGCCATCAAGAGTCTGGAGTCCCCACCATGGCAAATATATCTTGAAGGATGAAAGACTGCTACTGTTGAGGACATTGAAAATCAGAGGATTTAATGGACTCTTACTCATAGGTAAACTACAGTAGTCTCTTTTGATAAGTTAAACTGAAGTTGCATGGCCAGGGTAGAGAGATGAATCTGTGATCTTCATGAATGATTGCTCAGTGGTTCTGAATCGGTTGTGTGTGGCATAGGTATCTTTTGAGGTGGCTGTTTCTTGGGAGATAGTGGTTTCTCCTGAGGTGGTGTTTAGCTTCAATTATGTGACTAGCTATTTCCTACTCCTTCTTTAATGTTCTCCATACATCCTTCCTCCTCCTCTTCAAAGTTTTATATACCTGAGAAGGACTTGGTGGCATTTCCACAGCTCTGGTATGATGATATGGAATTCTTCCTCAACCTGGGAAAACATGCTGAGATGTCTTTTATATGTGAGTCCTTTAAAACTGAATTGTGTAGATGTGTGTTTCTCTTTCTACAATAATTATTTTAACTTGGTTTTTACATCTAAAGAGTTAGTACATGGTCATGTACCTATGTTTCATAACTGTTATAGATGAGTGTGATTTCATTTAGTATAATGAGCTCTGGAACTTTGGAAATGCATTGGAACTTTGTCAGACACTGTTGTTATGCAACGGCTCACTGAGCTATATGATCCTTGATTCTGTATCCATAGTGGTGGTATTACAGTTATGTATCTCAGAACATGGCCTGTTATTATCCTTTAAATTAGCCAAAGATTTTAGGTGCATGGAAAATGTTCACCCGACTTTGCCTAGTATAGACAACTTACAGACTTAAAATTACCAAATTCAAAGAGATCTATATTGCTGAAGTGATAATGAGATAATTACGTGTTTCATTTGAATTTTATGATATATTAAAATACTATTGTCATTACATTCCAGGATTCCATTCATGATACTTCAGTGAATTTAGTCATCATTTCTCCATAGTCAATTCTAGTAGGACAATTCCTCAATCTTCACTGGACTGCAAATTCAACATATTTGAAGATTCCTGGTCAGGGATATTTTCCAAATTCCTCTCAATTTGGATATGTCTCACTATAATTTCTGTTATGACATGTACACACATATATGTATATTTCATTACATATGATCTAATATATGTAAGGAAAGTAAAATGAGGACTGATTGGGTGGAGTAAAGAGATTGTAGAAGAAGGAAGATGGCTGCAGAACAAAATAATAAAATCAAGTCAATTTAAGTAAGGAACCATTATATGTATATCTGTCTGTCTGTCTGTCTATATTATATTACATATACGTGTGAACAGGTATTAAGTATGATACTGAATATGAGAAAACATATGTTATATTTGTCTTCTTGACATTCTCAACATCATTGTATAGCTCTTCCTTTTCCACACATTCACCTCAGCATTTGTTCTTATTTCCTCTCTTGATTTTCCCCTCTCTAACTGGAGAAGGTATGATTTCAGTATGTTTTTTAATGAACATTTATCTAACAGATATGGTTAACACATTGAATCCATGTATTGGCCGTTTGTATTCCTGTGAGAACTGCCCAGTGAATTTTCCACTTTTATTTTGTGATTTCTGTACTTTGTGATTAGACCTTGAGTTCTTTATAGAGTGTAGATATTAAAATGTCAGATGTATCATGGGAAAGCATTGTTGCCATTCTGATGTCTGCCTCTTCACAGTTACTTATTTCCTTTGCATTGCAGAAGCTTGTTTATTTTAAGCAATCTCATTCAGGAATTCTTGTTATCTTCTGAGCTGTTTCCACAGTCTCTCTTTACTAAGGTAATGGTGTACCTATATCTTGTTTTAAAGTTTTGTGTTTGCTTTTGTTTTTCTTTTTTAAGACTTGGTTCTCTTTAGCTTTAGCTTCTGCCCTGGAACTAGCCCTTGTAGACCAAACTGCCTCAGATTCATAGAGATCCACCTGCCTCTGCCTTCTGCCTGCTGGAATTAAAGGCTATGTTTTCCTCAAGTTACAGTGTTTTCTTCAAGTTTTGTTACAGAGATGTCAGTATGTCCCATCATAAATTAGGATCCTTGATCTATTTTGAATTAGTTTTGGAGAAGTGAGGGACAAGAATGAATGATCATCCATTTAGATTTAGTTAGCCAATTTTACCAGTACTTTTATTTGAAGCAGTTTTCCTAAATGTTTGTTTTTTTTTGTTGTCCTTAGAAATATATAATGACTGTGGCTGTACAGTTTTACTCCTGAGTCTTTTATTATATCCCAGGAGTCTGCATATCTCGATTCTTGCAGTAGTATTTATTTTTGTTGCTATCTCCATAGTGTAATCTGAGAACAGGTACTGTGCCACCTCCAGCATTGCTGTGGCTACATATGACCTTTTGTTTTCATCTCTGTATTTTGGGACTTTTTTCCTTTGAAATAAATAGAATTGGGATTTTGCAAGGCATTGCATTGCATCTGTATATTACATTCAGTAACATAGTCATTTTGTTCATTTATGTGAATGGGAAGCTTTTTACCCTTCTAGCACCTCTTTCAATTTCTTCAGTGTTTTAATGTTTTCATTATTCAAGTACTTCACTCATCAGTTAGGTTTATTCCTAGGCATGATAAATTTTTGAAATTAACCACTGTGCATGAAATTGTGTTTCTCATTTATTTCTCTGTATCAGGGTTTTTGATCACTTTTTAAAAAAAAAAATCTTGTTGTGCACTCTGCTTCCTTGGTAAAAGGGTTCAGCACATATTATTGTTTGTGTTCGAGTGTTTCTACTCTTTTATTTATATGAGCATATCACTTTTCCATAGAGATTATTTAACTTTGTCTTTGTCATATGCTTTATTGATCTTTATTGATTCTTTGTGGATTTCACATCATGCATTCCATCCCCACTTATCTCTTATCCCAGTTGCATCTGCCCTCTGACCTTGCAACTCACTCAATCAAAATAAAATTTAGAAGAAAAACCAAACAGAGAAAAGAAGCAAAACAAAACATAATATACATTAATAAAAGCGAGAAGAACTTTGCCATGGAAGCTGTAGTGTGACCCATTGAGTCACACAGTTTACCCTTTAGTTCATTCATCTTGTGTTCATTGCTATGGCTCATTGATCTGGTTCAAGACCTCTGGCCTCTGTAGACCACTGATAATGGGCTCTCATTGGTGCTCCTCCTAGATATCCCAATGTTGTCCTATGTCGTGGAGGTCCTACTGTTTTGGATCTGTAAGTCTGTCCCCTTCACATGGCCCAGAATTTCATAGATGGATGTTGAGGTGGATGTTGATGTGGCTTACTCATAGTGCTGGTTCTGGGCCTGGGAGTAGTAAGAGACTGGTAGCTGGATTGGTCAGCCTACCTTCTTTCTCTCATCAACACTACTGGGTGAGCTCTCCAGCACTGCCTCTGCTAGTTCAAACAATGCAGCCTGCTGCAAGGAGAGGGGCCAGATTTCCTGCTCTCAGGTCCTCAGATCCAGTCTCCCACACTCACACCACAGGGCAAGCTCTAATGTTTTGCGCAGGCAAGGTACAAGACCCTCTCTCCTGATTGTTGTAGGGGGCATACAAGGTTAGAGAGTATCAGCTCTCCTGCTCTCAGGCCCTCGGGGTTGGCTCATTTTTGCCCCAGACCATGGGGTCAGCTCTAGTGTGCTGCCCAGAGAGGGAGCAGAGCCTGCTCTTTCTTGCACTACATCTGCTGTGGGCTAGGGCTAGCTCTCCCGCTCTTGTAACCCAGGGCCAGTTCTCTCTCCTGCCTCAGGTGGTAATGGGTGAGGGGGAGGGCATCTTTCTCTCACCCATGCCATCATGTGACAGATGAGAGGAGGCAGGATCAGATCTCCCGCTCTCATGCCCTTAGGGTCAGCAAACCTGCTTCCTGACCACAGAATCAGCTATAGTGTGCTGCCCAGGTGAGGTGCACACCTGTGGTGGTGAGTGGCGTTTTACCTGTGTTAGGGTGAGCTTTCCCTAGAGGGGTAGGGCCAGCTCCCCTGCTGTAATATCCAATAAGGGACAGGGACAGCTATCCCAGGGCTGCTTTGGGAGCTACTTCTGTTCTTTCAGCCAATAACCTTTAAGATACCAGCCCACTGGGGCATGGTCTCTTTTGTTTTAAAAAGCAGTGGTAGCCGTGTGCTTGCTCTCTTTCTTTCGGCTTCCAGCTGTTAGACTTTGTTCCTGATTGCACACAGGGCTGTTGTCTGGGATGGTAATCTGTAAGTTTTTTTCCCTTTAAATAAATAACCATTTTATCAATCACAATTCCAAACTGGTGTGGGATTGTTTTATGACGTACGCCTTCATCTGGCACCCAATGTTTGGTTTTAAAACCCCCCGGCTGGGCTGTGGGCCACCAGCTTGGCTTGGCATGAAGCCTCCCTCAGCTGCCTCACCATGTGGATTTAAACTCGACGTCTCCCAGGCTCCATGGGCCCAGACAGTCTCTGCCTGCCTGGTTTGCTCTTTTCTGAGTGGTTTTTAAATCCCCCTTGCAGCACAGCACTTAAGCAGTGCGAGTCAGAGTGCAAGTGGTTGCCGAATGCTGCAACCCCTTGGGGCAACTCTGTCACGTGGAGCCATACGTGGCTTCTGGGTCGCTGCTCTCTACCCCTGGATTCTGGGTTTCTGGTTCTGTGTATGGAATTGATTTAATTACATTTACTTTGTTGAGCAACTCATATCTCCCAGTTTTTAACAAATACTAAGGCAGACACTGAAACGGGACCCCGTTTCTGTCATCTTGATCTTTCTATAATCAAACACCGTTGCATGCAGGAAGTAACCCAAAGGGTACTCAAAGGAATGAAATCTGGCAGATGGATGTGTTCCGCTTTACAGAATTTGGTAAATTAAAATATGTATACCACACCATAGACACATATTCAGGTTTTCAATGGGCAACTGCCCTGAGCTCAGAAAAGGCTGATTTGGTAATAACATATTTATTGGAAGTTATGGCCATCATGGGTATACCTGCACAAATAAAGACAGACAATGGTCCAGCATATGTATCTAAGGAAATGAAACGATTTTGCTTATTACAATATAAAGCACATTACAGGTATACCAAATAATCCTACAGGACAGGCAGTTATAGGAAGGTCAAATTGTACAATAAAGGATATGCTGAACAAACAGAAAGGGACAGAAAATACCCCCAGAAATAGATTGCATAATGCTTTGTTAACCTTGAATATATGTATATTTATGTATGTATATGTTTATGAATATATAGAGCTGGTTTTAGAGTTGGACAATGGCTCTGTCCTTCTTTAAATCCAAGCATGTTGCTAAAAGAAAAAACCCAGAGTTTCTATCTCATGTCAAGAGCCATTTGATGTGGGACAGAAAGAAAAAAGAATTTAGAGAATATCTTTGCTTTTCTTCAAATCTATTTTTGTCTTTATCATACCTTTCATTGAATATATATGTCTATATAAGTAATGTTTAAGTTTTCCACAATGAACAATGAATTTTCCTGCAGTAATCATTGAAGTTTCCAGGAAGAAGATGGGGCCCTACAACAGGAACTCCACCTGGTTGATATGACGTCATGATGCTGATAGCGCTACTACAAGACCTGTTTTGGGTACCAGCTGCACAAGATGGTTCCAACTTGGTTAGCTGAAATGGTGCACATTTTTTACAATGTTTTAGCCAGACTTCCACAAAATACTCAGAGCCTATTTGCAATCTTACCAGACATTAATCTTGAAATGTAATCATCATTTTACTTTCATAGGATCCCCTAGAAAGAACGTCACCCTCATGACAGCTGGAAGTAATTCTAGAAGACGACGTCCCCTCTCCCAGCAAAGTTTGCCCTCAGGCTTAGGGACATCATTTAGGGATTGATTACAATTGGTATACGGTTGAGGGTTGGGGGAGGAATTTTATAAGCTCAGGGACCTTTTTGAAAAAAAGAGGGAAATTGGATGATGGGATAATAGATTGGTATTTGTGAGTTACTGTTTACAGACAATTACATCGGTATAGATTCTTGTATATTGATACAAAGTTAAATTATATTGAATATTGTATGCATGCATGCTTCTACCTCTGTTTAAAACATTTTTATGGATTGATACATATATAGATATATTTACCATATGGCAGTGTACATTTCTGCCTCTGATCAAGATACTTGTACATTGTTTACATTTGGAGGTCATTGTCCTCATTTATTGCACAGTTGTTTATTGTCTTAGTCTTTAAGTTAGATAGGTATTAAGAATTATAGATCAATAGTCATCTATGTTTGTCATACTTATAGTTAGACTAATCAGGTTCTTTAGATACATAGAGATTATATTCTGTATAGATAGAT
>PVIU01033492.1:0-12349 GCA_004026605.1 Ondatra zibethicus
AGGTGGACCAGCCCCTCACGGTCCTAACTTCCTAATTCATCTTCTCCCACCTTCTGCTCTTCACCTGCACCTTGGGGGCTCAATCCATTGCTCTGATGTGAATGTGGGTCTCTGTCTCTATCTCCATCCATCGGATGAAATTTCTATAATGGTAATCAAGATAATCATCAATGTGACTATGGTACAAGGCTAGTTCTGGTACCCTCTCCTCTGCTGCCTGAATACCTAGCTGGGGACATGCCAGTGGACACCTGGGATCCCCAGGGCCAAGTATCTTGCCAACCCTAAAATAATTCTCTTAATGTAGATATCTTATTCCCTTCTCCAATGTCCACCTTTCTTCCATCTTCACCCTCCCATTAAAGCTATTCTCTGACTGCCCACATTTTCCCCTTCTGTCCTCTGTCACCAAGATATTTTACCTCCAAAACACAACTCCTCTTTGCTTTGAAAAGCATCTTCATTGCTTCAATCATTACCCAAAGCCTGTTCTGATCCTGTAAGCATTGTTATTTCAGTGGAATAGAAATTCATTCAGTTGTTGTTAAGTATTGGTCTCTTTATTTTCATTTAAAGGGTTACTGATGACAAATCCAAGTAGATAGATCTATTCATGACCAACATCCATCTGCCTATGCTAATCTGTAACAGGAACGAGTGGGCAGCGTCCTGCCACCCAGCTAGCTTAACCCCCAAAATAATCACACAGAAATTGTATTAATTAAATTACTGTCTGGCCAATTATATCTAGCCTCTTCTTGGCCAACTCTCACATCCTGATCTAACCCATTTCTACCAATCTGTGTAACACCATGAGGTTGTGGCTTTCTGGGAAAGATTCTAACCAGCATCAGTCTCAGGCAGGAGCTTCATGGCATCTGCCACTCTGTCCTTCTTTCCAGCATCCAGTTCTGTCTTCCCCACCTATCTAAGTTCTGCCCTATCAAAAGACCAAGGCAGTTTCTTTATTCAACCAGTGAAAGCAACACATAGACAGAAGAACCTCCTACACCATTTCCCCTTTTTCTGTTTAAACAAAAAGGAAGGCTTTAACTTTAACATAGTAAAATTACATATAATAAAACTGTTAAGCAAGAATTATAGTTACAATATTTATTATCTATTTTATCTTTTATCATAACAAAGGAAAACTATAACTATCCATCTATTCTTCAACTCCATCAAAGACTCCAGAAGGATATAATATTACCTAAGTAAGCAAGAAGTAAGCAACTTTCAAAACTCTAGAAATGACAGAGACATCTTGCTGCATGGACAGTCACCCAAAGTTATTCTGTACTGTTGGGGCATCCATCTTCAGCCTACAGGCTCATAGTATTCAGCAGACTTTTCCATGAAGCAGGGAAATTCAAAGACAGTTTAGTCACTTTTCTTCTGTATCCTGCAGAAGATCTCACAGACTCTTTCATGAAGCAGGAACCCCAAAGGACCATCTCACCTTTAGGCAAGTTCAACAGTCATCTTTCTGTGGGTCCTGCATGTCCAGTGAAGAAGTCCAGGCAAGAGAAGTTTCTTGCCCAAATAGCTAGCAAACTCCATAAGGAGCCTCTTGGATGCCCATTTTCCTCTTGAAGTAGATTGGTGCTGCCAGGAGCAGACGTGTCTCATTGTCATGAAAAGCCCTAAGTTATTAAAACATCTTAAATGCCATATTCTGTAGTCTTTGAAAGATATGAAGATTGCCTATCTGAAATATATCTATGCACATCTAGAAAATCTAACTAATATGACCACAAACTTGACTATTATAAATAATTATCCATTAACAACCTATACTTCCTAATTATACATTACATTTTTTAAAAGAACTATATAATCACAATACCTTAATCAAGATCAGAAATATGCATATAACAAAATTGACCTTAAATTAGTATCAGTAAACCAAGATTCATATCAAAGCAAATTTTTCATATCTATATCATATCCCCCTTTAAATGTAAAACAACACTTATAAACAATATTTGGCAATATGGGCACAGTTATTTCTCTCCAAACTGCTTCGTGCTGAATGGGGGCACTGTTAATCACATCTTTCATGGTGTATCCCATGTGCTAGGTTCATCTCAGTCACCAATTGAGTGAAGTAATTTTCTGAATGTGTTTACAGTGACCTTTCAGGAGGGTGTGGTTTATCATACCACATTAGTCTAGAAGCAATCCACAGGGTCTCATCTTCTTTGAAAACAAAAGAAGTACATCTTTTCCAAAGCATCATATCCTTAGACCCAAACTCTGAAGTCAAGATACTTTTATGATATACATGCTGGATTAGCTTAGCAGCATATACAGTGGAAAGTATCTCTGTACTTAGCTCCTTCACAGTCAAAAAATTTAAAGAAAACACAATAATACACATAATCCAGACTTTCTGTGAATTTTCCATTTTTACGTGGCTTATTTTTCTTTATTTTTTTAATCTATGACTATCTGTACTCTGTCTCTTTAAAGACTTTACCCTGCCGGCACCAGGATGGCAGAGTGGTTAAGGCGTTGGACTTAAGACTTTACCCTTTTTTTAAGCATTAACTTTATTTTATGACTCTATATACTCTTTTTCTTCTCTCTCCCAAACCTACATACTTTACCTAACACTAGGACCCATTTAGAGGTCTTTTATGTCTGAATCTGTCCTATTGTATTGTCTTTAATTCTTTACTATATTGAAGAGCTTTTAAAGTGCTAAGCAGCTTGGTTGCAGCTGCTCTGGATGTTGGCTCCACCTCTCTCCAATTTCAAAATGGTGAACATACCATTTCTGCTAGCTCTGGGGCTGCTAGGTAGGAGCCGCCCTCAGTACTTTAACTCTGAGAATGAGTGTGCAGCACATAAACTCTTTTTATCTGAGTTACAGCCATATCTGCCATGCAGAACACTGTGCAGCCTGGAAACATCTCTCTGTATGGAGGCAGGAATCCGCCATGCTCTCCTGCTTGTGCATGCCTAGTAGACCTGATTCTGCCACCTGCCCAGGCGGGGAGCATGGAGCCATTGGCATGGTCTCACAGTACTTTCTTCCCGATCCTGAGTGGGCAAACAAACATCCTGGCCCACAAATGCTCCATAGCCAGAGTTTGCACTGGTGGCAGGGCCCAGGATGCCGTGTTTTAAAATGGCACAGCTTTTTTTTTTTTTTTTTTTTTTTGGTACATCAGCTGAGTCAGGAAAAAGTTTCTGGGGCACAGCACCAGCAAATAGCAAAAACTCTGTTAAACTCTGTATTCTTTTTGAAGCTCTCTCAGATTTTACATGGAGTCAGTCAACCACATTGAGGGGCCAACATCCTTCATAGTTTCTGCCTATTCCACCAACCACATACACCATAAAAGGGTGCAAGAAAAAGTTTATGTAATTATGCTATACATACAATACTGGCCTCTGTTAACATAAATGAAAAGAAATTATACGTAATGCACAGCAGAGCAAGTACCTGTAGAGTTTGTCTTCTCCACAAAAACACAAACTCTTAGAAAAATGCAAATTAGAAATGATGTAACACAGGTGGATATGGTGGAACAAGTCTCTAATCCCAGGACCTGTCAAGCTGAAACAAGAGGATGGCCAAAAGTCTGAAGTCAGTCTGAACTGCGCACTGAGTTCCTGGCCACCCTGAGGTAGACTTTGAGACACTAATTCTAAGAAAGAAATATACCAACATTTACTAGGCAATGAGACCACAGTTTTGAAGAAGAGCAAGAAATGATCTAGGGGAGGGCTTGGGGAAAGAGAGGGAAGGGGTTAATGAAGTAATTATATTACAATCTCAAAAAGCAAATAATCTAAAATTAAAATGTACAGAAGATCCAAACTTGAACCTCTCAAATAACCAGTATATATAAAGACAAGCTATGTATCTAAACCTACTGGAAAATTGATTATGAAGACAGACTCCTTGATTCATACACCGTAATTACTGAATCAAAATCTCTGAGGGTGAAGCTAGGCTGATTTAAAAATGGTATGTAACTTACTCAAAAAATAAATAATAGAGTTAGGGTTCATACCCAGATTGAGTTTGTTTCAAATCATAGCCTATGAAAATTATTAAGTTCTCTACTAGAGGACTGATTGTCAATATTAACCAAAATAGATTGATGTAGCAGTGAATAAAATCTGACAAAGCTTTAATGTCTTTGCTACTAACAATTAAATTTGTAGACTGTAGTACAAAATGAAAAGATACTGATATTTAATTAGAATATTAAACTTTTACACTTTATCTACACATCATACTGCTTTTCATATTCTATGTATTACTTATTAAAGTAAAAGGCAATTTAAATTTAAATTATGTTACTTTTCATCTTTGTATGGTACAATGCCAGTTTTAAGCAAGCATTTACATACAAACTTTATACATAGAATCACCTATATAATACAATTCTTTATTTTGTAGCCTGAACATGCCTATGTGTTTTGTTTTTACCAGAACAAAGGGCATGTGTCATATAAATTCACACAAATTATTTTTTATTACAATCATGATAGGTAAGCATTCTAGCAAACACTTTCTTCCTGCTTCAAAAAGAGTGCTTAAAAGATAAAAGGAACTAGAGGTTGCATCATCTTTCCCCTTTGTTTTATGTAGTTCCACTCAAGGATATGATTCTGTATTCAGGTTTTTCTTTGGACCACCAGCTCTCTAATAATGAGATGGAGACTTATTATTAATTATAAAAGCTCTACAATTAGCTTAGGCTTGTCTCACTAGCTCTTATAACTTAAATTAACCTATTTTTACTAATCTGTTTTAACATGTGGCTTTTTACCTTTCTTTTACCTTGTATGTCTGATTTCTTGCATCTCAATGGCTTCTCCTGTGTGCCTTGATTCATCTTCTCTTTATTTCTATCTCCATAAAACAGCTATTGGCTGTTCAGCTTTTTATTACACCAATCAGAGCAATACACCATTACACAGTGTATAAGTATCCCAAAACATCTTTTGGCAAATGAAAGAAGTATCATGGATAAAATAAATTAGATTATTTTATTGTTTTGATTCTGCTTTCTGTATTTAAAGTAAATTCTAGTGCAAAAAATAGCAACCCTAAGGTATTTTTCATTTACAATGCTAATGAACATACCTTGTACTTGATTTGGCTTTTACTCTCCTCACAAGAATTGTACATAATCTCTGGTTACAATGGTGTTTCCAGAAAGTATTAAATAGTATGGAAAACTAAACCTAAATGTGGATACTCTCACCACCAACCTGGGATCCTAGACCTAAAACAGGAGATAGCAAGCTGAGCAAGAGCATTCAGCTCTCTTTGCTTCCTGACCACTGAAACAATGTTCCAAGCAGCCTTATGGTCTCCCAACTAGCATGTCTTCCTTGCCATGATGGACTGTAATCTTTTCAATACAAACCATGAACCCATAAAATAAATTCTTAATTCCAGAAGTGATGTGGGATTCTCCTCTCTATGCTGTGAATATGTATTATTACCATTGGTTAATAAAGAAACTGCTTTGGCCTATGGAAGGGCAGAATTTAGCTAGGTGGGGGAACTAAACTGAATGCACAGAGAAAGAAGGCAGAGTGAGGTAGTCACCCTATAGCTGCCCAAGAAGGAAGATGTGAGGTAACAGACCACAAGCCTTGTGGTAAAATACAAAATAATAAAAATGGGTTAGTTTAAGATGTAAGAGCTAGCTAGAAATAAACCTGAGTCACTGGTCAAATAGTGTTGTAATTAATATAGTTTCTATGCAATTCTTCAGGTCTAGTTGGCTGGGAAATGAAAACACAGTCTTCATTTATACAACAATGGCTTTTGTTAAGAATTTGCCAAAACAGCAGGAAAAGAAAACTGATAACAGAGTTCTTTAGGGCTCTGGTATTTAGAATCACAACTTCTGTGATAGATAAAATAGATAATAGTAAATAAAATATAGGCAAATCATAATTACCCCTAAGTCCAGAGAATAAGGAATCTAGTCAGTTTTTTATAAAGCTATTTCTTATGAGTAAAATCTCTGCTACAAATCATACTAAGTCATATCAATAAAGCATTCTATCTTAAAGGTGTTTATAGGTTAGTGAATCTGACAAAACTCTTTAAAGCGTTTTACATATAAAAAGTGAATGAATTTCATCTCATATTAGAACTATAAAAAACTAAAGGAATGGCCAGGCAGTGGTCATTTAATCCTAGCACTTGAGAGATAGAGGCAGGCAGGCAGATCTCTGTGAGTTCAAGGCCAGCCTGGTCTACAAGAGCTAGTTCCAGGACAGGCTCCAAAACTACAGAGAAACCCTGTCTCATAAAAAAAACCCGAAAAAAAGAAACTAAAGGAACTATAATAATTATGATGTTTATTCTAATTGGTGCATTTAAAACATCATAAAGGAAGCAGCACTCTTTGAGGTTGGAATAAATGATGTATAGGATTTTGGCAAACTCGGGAGAGGACATTTCAAGAAAATAAATCATGAATGAAAGGAAGAAAATCTGTTAGAGGACATAAAATTTAACTAGAGGAATGTGGCATAAGGGAACAGTTGAGGAATCAAAATATATATCAGGTAAAATACCACAATATTCAATAAATCAGTAGGTCAACTGACAGAAATGTCTGTCATGTAATTAATTTTTAGAGTGGAAGTCTGAGAATGTCTCCATAGGCTTAGGTGTAGTAAGACGAATGGGTCATGTCCTGTTGCCCGGCTAGCTTAACCTCCAAAATAACCACATAGAAATTGTATTAATTAAATTACTGCCTGGCCCATTATCTCTTTCCTCTTATTGGCTAACTCTCTAATCTTGATTTAACCCATTTCTAATAATCTGTATGTCTCCATGAGGTCGTGGCTTATCAGGAAAGATTTAGCTTGTCTGACTCTAGTGACTCCATGGCGGCTCTCTCTGTTTGCCTTCTTTCTCCCAGCATTCAGTTCTCTTTTCCCCGCCTATTTAAGTTTTACCCTATCAAAAGGCCAAGGCAGTTTCTTTATTTAACCAATGAAAGCAACACAAATACAGAAGGACCTCCTAGGTGTGTGAATACGTTTGTGTACAGTTGGTAGCACAACTTAAGTAGATTTGGGGGGTGTGACCTTTCAAGATAAAGGGTCTTACTACAGGTGGCTTGAACCATTCCCCAAATATTCTCTTTGCTTCTGTTTGCAGTTCGAGATTTGAGCCTTCAATTTGTGTCTCAGCCATCAGCAGCAGCAAGACACTATACTTTCCCACTGTGTTGGAGTTTTATACCCTTTGGAATTGTAAGCCAAATAACTCTTTCTTCTATAAGGAGTCTTGGTCTTGGTGTTTGATCATATAATGGAAAATCAAACTACTATGGATAACATACAAAATAATGCTTCATTCTGTAGCACAAATAATAAAAACCCAAAGACAGATATTGGGGTTCAAGCTGAAGATCAAGAAAACAAAGTGACCAGCCACTGGCTTTTACCTCTACCTCAGAACAAAATGGGCAGTCCTGCCTCCATGAATCCTCAGACTGAGACTGAGCCTGAGACCTATATCCTCCAGTCTTATATTTCTTTCTAGTGGTGGGATTAAAGGCATGCACTACCACTGCCTGGCCTCTATGGCTAACTAGTGTGGCTGCTGGGATTAAAGATGTGTGCCACCACTGCCTGGCATGTATAGCTGACTGGTGTGGCTGCTGGGATTAAAGGTGTATGCCACTGCTGCCTGGCCTGTATAGCTGATTAGTAAGGCTATTTTGCACTCTGATCTTCAGGCAAGCTTTTTATTAAAACACAAATAATACACCAGTATATCATTCTGCTATTTCTATGTATGCCTCTCAATCTTTTTTCCTTATATTTGCCTCACTGCTACATTCCCCGTTGTTCCTGCCCCCTCAGTAGTTTAGCTTATCTTACTACACAGTGCTCTTATTTTGCATTTATATCACATATATGCTTATGAACACATATATGCATATATACAGACATATATACACATACACATGTGTGTCAAAATGTGGTATTTGCCTATATCTCTGAATTATTTTCTTTAACATTATGATGTATCTATTTTTCTGCAAGTGACATAATTTTATTATGTACACTTGAATAAAATGCCATTGTGTATATTTACTCCATTTTTATCCACTTCTCTGTTAAATCCTTAAGCTGATTCAATATCTTGAATATTATGACTAGTACAAATTTAATCATGTGTGTGAAATTATATATATGATACCCCAAATTAGAGACTTAGAGGATTTGTTATATACTCAGAAAATGTATATGTATATATACATATATATGTATATATATTCTTTATAAATAAATATGTATATATTTGTATATTATATATGTATATATATAAAGAGAGAGAGAGTTCTTCTTTTTAGTTTTTGTTGTTGAGGAATTCCTGTAATGACTTGCACAGTGGACAGTGGCTACACCAAGTTACAGTACTATCAGCAGATAATTAGGGTCACATTTCCTTCATCATCATCATCATTTATTGACATTTGGTTTTTTGATAATATCCATTTTAACTTGGTGAGATAGAATCTCAATATAATTTAAATTTTCACTTATTTGATTGCTAAGGTTATTGAATATTACTTTAAATATTTATTAATCATATTTATTCTTTCTTTAGAGAACTGCTTGAACAACTTGTTTGCCCACTTATTGATTAGATGATTTTTCTTTTCATGATTTATGTTTTAGTTTAT
Organism: Ondatra zibethicus; assembly: GCA_004026605.1. NCBI lineage: Eukaryota > Metazoa > Chordata > Mammalia > Rodentia > Cricetidae > Ondatra > Ondatra zibethicus. The sequence goes on from PVIU01033492.1 coordinate 8,694, forward strand.
AGGTTCTACATATTAACTCCTGTGCTGTCTAGTTTTATGTCAACTTGACACAAGATAGTATTATTTGAGAATAGGGAACCACAATTGAGTAATTTCTTACATAAGGCTGGCTTGTTTGTGGACAAGTAGGTACTGTGCTTTATTAATTAACGATTTATGTGTCAGGGCTCCACCCATTTTTGGTGGTGCCACCCCTGGGCAGGTGGTTCTGGGCTGTAAGAAAGCCATGGAGATAAGCCAGTAAGCATGATTTCTCCTTGGTCTGGGTTCCTGTCTTGACTTTCCTCAGTGATTGACTGTTAGTTCTAATTATAAGATAAAATAAACCCTTCCTTCCCAAGTTGCTCTTGGCCATAGGGTTTTATCACAGTAATAGAAACACCAACTAAGACATGTTCTCAGATGTATGGCTAGCAAGGATTCTCCCTATTCTAGAGGCTGACTCTTAACTCTGCATAGCTGAAACTTCTTAATTTTACCTCCTTGGAACAAATGTGGATTCAAAGTCACTTTATCAGTTATCAGAATAGTTATGTCAAGTGATTTTCTGCTTTTATTTGCTTTCAATATTGACTTCAATACTTTGCTCTCACTCTGTTTCTTTGCCAGTAAGGTATGTTTCTTGGAGAAAGCTGATGGCTTTTTGTTTGTTTGTTTTGTTTTTATATAATTAGCTTATTTGTAGCCTTTTAATTGGAGAGTTAAGATCATTTGTATTTTAGAGTTATTAAAAAAAGGTTTACTAATTCATGTAACTTTTTTCTGTCTGACTGGAAAACTGTTTGTTCTTTCCATTATTTTAGCATGAGATGTTTTCTGGTTTGTTGTGTTAGCCATGACAAATGTTATTTCTTAGTTCTTATCTTATCTATTCCTGTTGACTGCAGTTTCTGTTCTGCCTGGTCCTGCAGTCATTCAGTCCCAAAGAATCACACAGAGGTCTACATCAGTTATAAACTGATTGGCCTAGTAGCTCAGACTTCTTATTAACTCCTATATTAGCCCATTATTCTTGTCTGTGTTAGCCACGTGGCTTGGTACCTTATTTGGCGAAGCAGTCACATCTTGTTTTTTCTGTGGCTGTATCATGACTGCAGACCAAGCTTTCCTCTTCCTAGTATTCTCCTGTTCTTGTCACCCTGCCCTACTTCCTGCCTGGTTGTCCCACCTATACTTCCTGCCTGACTACTGGCCAACCAGCATTTATTTAAAATATAGTTGACAGGGTACAGACCATTGTCCCACAGCATATTCCTCTCATGAAAATTAATTCCTGTGTTTTTTTTTTCACTGAAACTTTCTTCCTCTTCTGCATTTAGATTCATGATGGCTTTGTGGTAATGAATTGGTTAAGTGTGTGTTTATATTGAAATGTCCTTATTTTTCTTTAAATTTTAAAAGATATTTTTGCCAACCATGGACATTTATGACTGCTAGTGTTTACTTTCAGTGTTTTTCTGCTTCTTGGAGCTTTGCTGACAGCTATAGTCTAATCTTATGCTGATGTGGTTATCCTTTAAACTGACATTATTCATATTGTTTCTGTATATTGACCATTGGATATTTTGAATAAAAAGTTTCATGGGGGGCTTCCTCTTGGATCATGTTTATTTGGAGTTATATATGACTCCTTTACATGGATGCACATTTCTCTACCTGGAAATTTGTAATATTTATCTTATAATTTTATTCAAGGGAATTTCTATATCCTTAGTCTTAACTTTTTCTTGCACATCATACATTTTTATTTGGTCATTTAATTATATGCAAGAGTTCATGAAATATGTGGCCAGTTATACTTGTCTATTTTTGTCTGTAGTGATGTGGAAATATAGCATTTCCTTAAACTCATCCATAATTCATGATCTTCTCTTTTCCACTTTCTAGTCTACTAGTGATTATTTCCACTGTGTTTTAATTTAATTCACTAAGATTTTCATATTTTCCTAAAAGTGTTGATTTTATTGGTAGTTTTGTCTTCTGTGTTGCTTTGTTTTTTTATCTATGTTGTTTGCTGTTTTCTCCAGGTCCTGAACAGATTTTGTTATTTTTTCTCTGTCTGTTTCCTTGTATCCCCTTTTAATCACTAGATAATTTTTACAAATAAATTTATGATTCCTCATCTGTCATTTTCCCTGTTCAGCATCTTCTAATTAAAGAAATGATGAATTCAGAATTTTAAGAAAGTCATGCTGTCTCATTTCTCATGTGTCTTGTGTTTGTTATAATATGAACATTAGTTAATTCAGTTTTATTTAAAGGCCTTCAAAATAAACAGTTGTTATAGTCTCAAGCCCCAGTATAAATTCACAGAGTAATTAAAAAAAACTACTATTACAACAACAAGAAATTGAACAATATATAAATGCACTTTAAAACAAATGCACTTATATTCCACCAAAGACCTTAAAACAGAAATGACAACATAGAATGCTCTGTAAAGTTAGAAATCATTTAGGAGAAATATAACATTAGTAGATAAATTGGGAAATAGGGAGGGTCAACAAAAGTTACAAAATGAAAGTCAAGGAAGACAGTAAAATACAAGAAAAATAAGAATATGTGGGACTCTCAATAGTGGGGGAGGATGGTGTCTGTAACACTTTTGCCACATCTTAGAACCCTTACCTCCTGCTATGTTGCCCTATCCAGCCTTAACATTAGGGTTTGTACTTCATATTACTAGAATGTATTAGGCCTTGTTACATGGATATTCCTTGGAAGTCTGTTCTCTTATTCTTCCTTTTTTGAAGGGAAAAGGAGGAGGGGGGATCTGGGAAAGGGGGTTGTGGGAGGAGTGGAGGGAGAGGAACTATGGTCAGGATGTAATGTATGAGAGACAAATAAAAGAAATAAATAAAGTAAAAAAAAAAGTAAGAATAATAGTAGTGAATGTTAGGAAGAGTGTGAGAGCCCACAGTTTTGGATCTGTTTCATCTTGACTAAAGGTCAGAGAATTCAAACCTATTCTTGCTCCTCAAGAATGAACAACAGGTGAAATGGAAAGATCTTTACACTGGAATATGGAAGTGTTCTGACCCTGTTTTAATATGGGGTTGATGGCATATTTGTGCTTTTTCAAAGGAAGAAAATTAAGCTTAATAGCTGTCTGAGCATTTAGTACAGTGTGTGGAATAGTGGAGTGGAGTGCCAGCCCTGATGATAATATCATGGCTGCTAATGATTCCCCCAGAGGAGTTTCAGTGAGATTTCTGAACATATATTCCTGATCATCCAAAACTGCATGCTGTAGTCTGGGAAGGAAATGAGATTATGGTGATAGTTAATGATTCCCTAGGTGAACCCAAGGAAAGCATACACAGAACCTCCTGGAAATTGGAAGCAAACAGGATCATCAAGCAAAAGTTGGAAGCCAGGGGCGGGGATAGAGGTGGGAGAAATTTCATCCGATGAATGGAGATAGAGACAGAGACCCACAATCACATCAGAGCAATATATTGAGCCCCCAAGGTGCAGGTGAAGAGCAGAAGGTGGGAGAAGATGAGTTAGGAAGTTAGGACCGTGAGGGGCTGGTCCACCTACTGAGACAGTGTGCCTGAACTAATGGGAGCACACCAATCCACCTGGCCTGGGACTGAATGAGCATATGATCAAACCAGACTCTCTGAATGTGGAGGCGAAAGTTGGCAGATGGA
>PVIU01033493.1:0-12349 GCA_004026605.1 Ondatra zibethicus
TGTGTGTGTGTGTGTGTGTGTGTGTGTGTGTGTGTGTGTGTAAAACTGGTCCCAAGCTCTGATTTCATGTGACCTTCCTACCTATTCAGCCTAGGGCTCTGTCATGCCTCACCTGGGTCTGAGGTGTGTGCTGTGCCTCTTTGACCCAGCACACCTGCTCGGTCTTATGTTCTGTCCCTTACCGGTCCCTGCCTGCTACATCTTCCAGCTCCAGAGACCTTTTTGAGCGGGACTTACTCCTATGGGAGGACAGACAGGTCACCAGACCCAGTCCCCCTGGACTTCCATGTGTGGTTACTGGCCCTGAGGGAGAGAAGGCTAGGCATCCAGTTTCCAGCCCTGGCCTGGCTCCAGCTGAGATCTGCTTCTGCCTGGAAGAAGCAGGTTCCAAGAGGAGGTCTGCTGGCGGCCTGCAGAATCCTGCTGCAGGTGTCTCAGAGAAGGCGGAGCTCCACAGCTGGAAGCGTGTGTTGGTGCAGCGTGTGTTCGGCAGGTGCCCGTCGGGAGGATGAGCCTTTCCTATCCGGTTTCTGCCCCTACCCCCTTTACCTCCTAGGCTCTTTCTCTGTGAGTGTCTGTCACTGCCTCTGTCTTTGCCTTTGCGGGCTCTCATCGTCTCATCTGCTCCAGTGAAAGTTTAACCTGTGGACTCACATACAAATCCTCAAGTAGAGCACCTGTCCCCACAGAAGCACCCTCATGGCTGTCTACTCTGTGCTGTTCCAGTGCACTCTTTATTATTATTGTTGTTGTTTTTATTGAGCTATGTATTTTTCTTTGCTCCCCTCCTTTCCTCCCCCCCTCCCCGTCAACCTTCTCCCATGATCCCCACACTCCCGATTTACTCAGAAGATCTTGTCTTTTTCTACTTCCCCTGTAGACTAGATCCACGTATGTCTCTCTTAGGGTGCTCTTTGTTGTCTAGGTTTTCTGGGATTGTGAGTTGTGGGCTGGAATACTTAATGGAAATGGGCAATTTTCTGGATAAATATCATTTACCAAAATTAAATCAAGACCAAATAAGTAAATTAAATAGACCTATAACTGCTAAAGAAATAGAAACAGTCATCAAAAGTCTCCCAACCAAAAAAAGCCCAGGACCAGATGGTTTCAGTACAGAATTCTACAAGATTTTCAAAAAAGAACTAATACCAATACTCCTCAAATTGTTCCACACAATAGAAACAGAAGGGATGTTGCCAGACTCTTTTTATGAGGCTACAATTACCATGATACCCAAACCACACAAAGACATTACTAAGAAAGAGAATTATAGACCAATCTCACTCATGAGCATTGATGTAAAAATACCCAATAAGATACTGACAAATCAAATACAAGAGCACATCAGAAAAATTATGCACCATGATCAAGTAGGCTTCATCCCAGAGATGCAGGGATGGTTCAGCACAGTGATTCACTCTTGCCCTCCCAGTCTATCAATCTAAAATGGCCTTCCTTGCCCATCTGAGTGTGGGGCTGACGTCACACCCTCTGATCTGCTTCTCTAACATTTGGAGTCGCTGAGGACACAGACAAGAGGAGACGCTTTCCAGGATACCGCCCACCCCAGAGTTGAGCTAGTTCCTAAATGGCCCTTTCCCATCAGGGCAAGGATGAAGAGGGGCAGATGGAGATCAATGGCCCCCAGCTTGTAGAGGGGCTGCATGCTCAGACCTTTTGAGTTGCCCTGGGTCTTAGACATTGACCTATGCCTCCAAGGGTGCCTTGGCATGGCTGAGGAGAAAAAAGGGGGGAAGGAAAGAAAGAAGAGCAACAGTGGTGGAGTTAGCAGATTCCTCCAGAGAGCCCACCCTTAGCCACACAAGTATGTGCCAAGTATCAGGTGGGATACACACAAAAACATGATCCATTGTTTGTGTAAAGTTCAAACATGACTGGGAGTCCTAGCCCTGGAATTATCTAAATCTGACAATCCTAGGAAGGAGTTTGCTCAAGACCACACAAAGGTTAGCTGGAGTCCAGGGACAGGAACCAGAGCATTTAACTGTAGAAGTGAGTCCTTAAGAACCCCCCCCATTCTGGCCTACCTTCCTCTCCGGGCCCCTCCAGTGTACTGGGTATGCTTTTCCATGGACATCATCTCCCTTGATGACTGTGAGGTCACTTTCTGCTTCTTAGAGACACTCTCTCTTTCCCCAATGTCATCAAAGTTCATGGACTCCATACATGGGTGTGGAGCACCTGCCTTGTACAGCACTGTGCCAGAGGAGTAGCTCAGATTGTCCAGGAAGGCATAATAACGGTTCTCATAAGACCCTCTCTTTCTAGATTTTTTTCGCTCAATATATCACGGGCTGAGCGTGTCTCTGGATTTATTATTTGTCTCAAGCAGACTGTGGGTAATTCCTAGACTGGGAAGAATGGGTAGGCAATGCCATGGAGGCCAGACAAGGGAGTCTGAGCCCACGCAAGTCCTTCATTCTAAGCCTGTTTCAACTCCCTTATGAGATTATTTCAAAGAGACACCCTAATCTTCCTTACCCTACCCCTCAGGTACTACTTCCCATGCCAAAGGTGGCTAGCAGTGGAGGAGGATGACGGGCAGCTGTCCAGGGAACTGTTGCCAGTGGATGAGTCCTATGTGCTACCCAGCGAAGATGAGGAGGGTGGAGGACATGGTGACAATAACCCCCTTGACAACCTAGCTCTGGAACAAAAAGGTTTCTTGTATTAGAGATGACTTCCCCATCCCCCACTATCTCTTCTCTTCTCCCTCCATTTTCTCCCCCTCCTCCCCTTCTCTTTCCCTTTCCTCTTCTTTGTTTTCTTCCCTACTTATGGGTTCTGGGTACTTCCTCCTGGATACTCTAGCTATCCTGCCTTCTCCTCCCTCCATGGAGAGATTGTAGAAGTTGGGGGGCGTCAGGCTCCCCATATGCCTAGCATAGGACTTGGCATAAGGCGGTTCACAGCTAGGGTTGTGTTATTCAGGGACAAAATGATTGAGCTAGTTCTGATTTATCTTTTGTCCTTCCTCCAGGGGCATTTCTGGGCTCCTGAGGTGTATTTCTGTGGGAAAAACAGTATTAGCTGGCTAGAAGCCCATGATGCTTATCTCTAGTCCCTAAAGCCCTGTCCAAGTCTGGTGAGGTCAGAGAGGTCAGACCAGAGCTCCTGGCTATGGGCTGCTGACACCCAACTCATCTCATGCACCACCTCTACAGACCAAGGGAATTCTGTAGGCGGGGCAGAGACACTTCTATATCGTGAGGGAGTTTCTGGAGTTAAAGGCACCACAAAGAAAGCTGTTTGCAGGACTGATCACGTGAACAGACATGTTTTTTTGGTGACCATGACACTCACAGGTGTAGGATGATACAGGGGAGGAACTGGAATGACAGAGCCACAGTGGACAGATCAAGCAGCCTTCTCTCCTGGTCCTTGGGATCCCCAGGTGACCTATGGTTCGCTTCTCTGTCCTCTTCCCCCGGCAGATAAATCCACCACGTTCTCAGTGACCATCAAGACTGGGGACAAGAAGAATGCTGGCACTGATGCCAATGTCTTCATCACACTCTTCGGCACGCAAGATGACAATGGTAAGAAACACAGCATTTTCCTGGGTGCCCTGGCGGACTTAGTAGGTTCCCGGGAGGACCAGGCCACACCTGTCCCTCAGCAGAACACAGTGCTGGGTCCCCTGGAACAAAGTGGGGGAGGTTGCTCCTGTTGCAGCAGCAAAGGAACCCTTGTCCTCACTGTACCCCAAAAATCACCTGGAAGAAAGGACTCCTTCAAGTCCAATAAAACTCAGCCCTGGAGGGTCCCAGGGTCCCCTCCTCTAAGGCCTTCAGGGAGTACCAGAGTTGTTCCAGATGCTGGATGGGAACTCGGTGAAGGTGGCACCTTTGTTTAGGGTTGTCACCTTCCAATCAATCCTCCCCTGGCCATTCTGCCTGCGTCTATAGAGGAAACAATTCTTCAAGGAGTCTCCGTGTGTTAACTTAAAGCTCTGTGCCAAGCACCACTGAAGAACAAATGGACTTAACCCCAAGCTTCCTGTCTACAGCAGTGATGTGCTGATCCAAAGCATAGCTCTGAAACCTGATTGATTGGTTCAAATTTCCATTCTGGTATTGGCTGTGTGATCAGGGGCAAGTTGCTTAACCACTTTGTGCCTTAGTTTTCTCCCATTTGTTAGATAAAGATAAAGTTTTATGCATGTCTCGGGGCTGTGAGTTTTATTACACAGAATACAATACTTAAAATTTAGGAGTCTAAGTGTCACTCAGTAAACATCGATTGTCACTATTACTTAGGGGGTTGAATAAAGCAGATGGTGTATTATGAATTAGGTCACAGCTGATAATCACTGTGCTTGTGCTGGTCCCTGAGTTGTTTTCCAGAGGAGAGAAGGGCTCTGCCACTGCCCTTGCTTGCCTGGGGCTCTCTGCTGTCGGTCACATTCCCGAGCGCTTAGAATCCTAGTCTTCTTCAGGCCTTACAGTGGCCCTGTGGGGAGAGCACGAGGCCACCTTTCCAAGGGTTGAGGAAGACAAATCGTAGACATCAAACAGTTTCCCCAGGACCACTGGATGGCAGGAGGCTGAACCGGGCACCAGGATCAGTCTGCCCTTCTGAGCACTCAAGTCTGTCCACCAGAAGGCTTTCTGCCCGAGGGCCTCGACCTGGGGAGGGGACTTCAAGGCAGCATGGTAGGAGGAAGTAGGAGAGGATGATGAAGACTGAATCCACCTCAGGTGTCAGGCCGACACCACAGCCAGCCCCAAATCCCATAGCCAGTGAGGGCACCTGAAGCCATCTCTCCTTGTGAGTCCAGGTGTGTCTCCAGACAATGTTTGCACATGGCATCCCCACAGGGATCTTTGATAGTCCCTGAGTGTGGGGAAGGTGACCTTGTCACTGGCTCTGTCCCCATGCAGAGAACTGCCAGGCTTGTGGGAGAAGAACCCAAACTGGCTGGACGCCCTGCTGCTGTCTCCTGCAAGGGCATGGCAAGGGTTTTTCTTTAGATGCAGACGGGGAATTGCAAGTTTATATGGAAAAGTTTTTAAAAAATCATAAACACACACACATAACATACATACCACACATCATATATATACCACACATACACCATACACACACACCATATATACATATGTATCTATATATATGTACACACACACATATATATCACACATACATACCCCACACACACTATACAAACACACTCACCATGCATACACATACAGACCACACATACACACACACGCCCACAGGGAGGCATGACATCTTTGATCTTTGATGGTTTGGTGGAAGTTCAGAAGGTTGGTCATTGTGAGGAAGAAGAAAGGATAGTAGATGAGCCAGGTTGGGAAAGTATTAGAACCATTCAGTCACATTCAGTCATGCTGGGGTTGTCTGATTGGCAGGAATAACCCTCCTGAAGTCCTCCAAGACCAACAGTGACAAATTTGAAAGGGACAGCATTGAAATATTCACTGTGGAGACGCTGGATCTAGGAGACCTGTGGAAAGTTAGGATCGGCCATGACAACACAGGTCTGGTTTCCCTCCCTTCTGTTCTCTGGTAAAACTAGAGAGCCCATGGACAGGTCAGTGTGGGCTGCACGACTTCCAAAACAACAGTGTCTCAGTCTCACTTGCCCAGCGGAGTCCTGGCTGCACTGGTTCTGGGCTTGTTGATCTGCACTGGGACCTGGACATAGATGACTTGGGAAGCCTCTCTCCAGATTCCAACCTCAGGAATTTTAATGTGCAGCTGGATTATAGAGCCCCTGAGGAAGCTTAGTGGGTCTCTAACCTAATGGTTCACTGAAGTCACCAAGAGTGGGAGGGGATACTAGAACATGACTTCTAGGTCCACCCCAGCATCTCTGACTTGGAGTTCTGATTTGGGGTTCTGTGCTTATCTTTTGAGTCCCTTGGTGATGCATAGTTGCTAGCCTAGGGACCCCCGTTGAGGAGCCACTGAGCCAGTTAGTCCTTCCTGGAATCCAGGACTTCATGACAAAGCAGCCCGACAAAAGGTGTGTCCATACTTTTTTCATGGTTAAGTAGGTCTCCACTCTTCCCCAAACTTCCATTTCTTAGCTGGAGGAAGAAATCCTATCCTAGAAGCAGGTGCTGTCGGGACTATAGGATGTGGGTCTCTGCCTGACTTTGATTTCCTTCCCTAAGCTGAGCGTTTTGCTGCCTCCGCTTTCATCCATCACAAATAGAACCAGAAAGCTCTGAGCATCATCCCCAGCATATGGTGAGGTCTCCAAGAATGCAAACTTTCTTTGCATCCCTTAGCTCCTTGTTTTAGAGCTTTGTCCACCCTGGACGGCATTTTGCTTCCCTTACTGGGGCTTGCCTACCCTGTTACCTCCTCACCATGCTCCCCCAGACCAACAGTGGTGCCAAGCGCCACTTACTGCTGGTTTCCCTGGCCCGGCTGGAGTGGGATACAGTTTTAGCCATGTACACATCTCAGTAAGAGTCATCTTGGCAATGCTGTCAGCAAAAGGGTGCTATAGGACTGACGGATCTCTGAGTGACCACATCAAGAAAGGAAGGGTGCTGGGAGTCTCTGAGCTCACCCACAGGAAGCCATATTGTACATGTTCTTAGTGGGATCTCTCTCTCTCTCTCCCCCTCTCCATCTCCAGGCAAGGCCCCGGGATGGTTTGTAGACTGGGTAGAAGTAGACGCTCCATCTCTTGGAAAGTGCATGACCTTTCCCTGTGGCCGCTGGCTGGCCAAGAATGAGGACGACGGGGCCATCGTCAGGGACCTCTTCCACGCCGAGCTTCAGACACGACTCTATACACCATGTAGGAACCCTCATGGCAAGGCTGGCCCTCCTAGGAGACCCTATAACCTGTCCCACGCAGCCCCAGCTCCTCCTTGGGGCCAAACCCACCTCAGAGATTCTGTTCAATTTTCTTGTCCCTTCCTCAAATGTCCTGAGCTCTGGGGTTGAGGGAGTACTGTGGGCATAGTTCTGGACCCAAAAAAGATAATGTTGGATTTATTCCAAATTAGACCCCACACTAGCTGGTGACAAGATATTGTCTAGTCTCTCCGGGACTCAGTTTCCTCATCTACAGAACAAAGACAGTGATGCAAGGTGACTAATATTGAACCAGTGGCCGTGAGGAGCCATGATCCACCCAATCAGAATACTCATCCATTCTATTACATCAGTGAAACCCTGCTCTGAGAGTTTCTGCTTATTGTGTATGTGGGGGCGGGAATTGAGGATAAATGTAATTCCTTTCACTGGACAAATCAAAGGGGAAGGTAGGTGAGTGAAAATGTTCACACCCAAGGTTCATGTACATCTAAGCCCATACTAGGTGCTAAGACCCAAACCAGCCAAACTGTGAAAATCTGTCAGAATTTGGCAAAATCTGAAACTGACACGGAACATTCAATATATTTTTCTAGCTAATTATGGATGACACTAAAAAGCTTTCCTCAAATAATGCAGATTCCAACGTCAGGGATCAGCCAAGTGCTTTCACTTTGCCAAAGCCAAGTGGGAACCTGCAGGCCATCAGTGAAGGTGTTTTCTGTCTGAATCCTGAAATGAAGGGATCTTTCCCCTAGTCAAGGCTGGGATCCAGCCCCGCCCCGGGAGCTGCCTGCACATCAGACTCAACTGACAGACAGCAGGATTGAGTGCCTCATGGACAGGAGCATCTCCCCCCCCCTTTCCTGCACCTGAGCAGGCATGTTGTGTGTCTCACCTGTCTGCGGTTGTGTATAGTCTGACAGAGGACACAAAGTGTCCCTCTGTATCTTTGGACACTGGTTCCAGAACCCTTGCAGACAACATTAGATGCTTAGGTCTAATGACATTTAGACATATTAGGTCTAATAACTGCATGATGTTCGAACATCACCTAGAGCGGATAAATCTTAGACTCATATTTGCTTTCTTATTTTAAAGGAGTGGGGTGCAGAAAGAGCTGCAAACTAAGAGGAGGCAGGGAGGAAGGGATATTGTCAGACCCATTCTAGGGGTGAGGGGAACCCACAGCCAGGAAGCTCCAGGATACTATTCCTTTGTTCCTAGGAATAGTAGAAAACAGCCTCCAACTGTTTCTGTCAGGGGTCTGGTGGTTTGGTCAAGACTGCTTGCTATTGTGAAATCAGGAGGAGCAGACCAGCGGAAGGCTTCTGGTCCACGGGAGAGACAGTGAATGGGGACAGAGCCTCTGGGATGGCCTACACATGCAGTCCGGGTCCAGATAGGGAAGTGGGGTTGGAACTTTGAATGTCAGGGCCATGAGAGGGCTAGGAGGGTCCTTGGGCGTTCATTATGGTCTGAGAGGCCAGGAGGGAAGAATATCTCAGGGCAGCCAGTTCAAAGAGTAAGTGTCCCACTATGCCATCTAGGATAGCTCCCCAGTGTTCAAGTTAAGCTACTTCTGAATATTCTTGATAAGCATATTCTTAACAGTCCCATAATTAATGAACAAAGCCATAAATCTAGCTAACCTCACAAGACAGCTGAGAAAATGAAGGCACAGGCACACAGCTAGGATGGCAGGAACCAGGAACCAGGGACCAGAACCAGGAACCGAGTTTAGGCCCAGGCCTGGAAAAGGATGGACTGGTGTCTGCTGGAAGCCTCCACGGCCCTTCCTCCTGCTGCTGATGTTGGAAAAGCCCTAATCCCACCTACTTCCATCTTGTTCTCGGGCTCCCAGGCCCTGGTCCAGGGAGAAACCATCAAGGCCTCTGGGGAAGGATCTGCACTACCTTCTTCACTCCCGAGGGCCCAGCAAGGCTGGGTTTCTATTTCTCAACAAGCTCTAAGTAGGGTCTTTTTCAGTCCGGAGGGCCTGTGGTCACTTATGTGAACCACCTCACCCTGTGGCTTGTGGGTAGGCATCAATAATTCCTGCCAGTTCACCCCAGAACTAGTCTTTGTAGCTCTGAAGTCAGACAAGCGTGGGCTCGGGTTCCACTATAGGACCTTGGATAAGTTATTTCACCCCTCTGAGTCTTGACTTCTCCTCTGATAAAATGGGCACCGTAATACCTGCCCCATTGGAACTGCGGAGATGAAAATGGCTGCCTAGGATACAATGTTGAATATGGTCCGTAACACGTTCTCGGTGGGTGACTAGCAACATCACAGGCACGGATGCCACTGTCCTTTTTCGGGGAAGCCTTTTAAGTACACTAGAGGCAGACTCCTCATCTGGAGGAGGTTGGGATCTCCTAAGACCAGGTAGCTCCTAATATGGATGGCTTCCTTTAAGATCCAATAGCATAAGATATTGTATATTTGCTTGAGAACTCCCCTAGTGTTTCAATTTTTCCTTCCTTCCTTCCTTCCTTCCTTCCTTCCTTCCTTCCTTCCTTCCTTCCTTCCTTCCATTCTCCCTCCCTCCCTTCCTCCCTCTCCCCTTCTTCTGTTTTTTGGTGCATATATGTGATATATATATATATATATGTGTGTGTGTGTGTGTATATATATATATATGTTGTGTGTGGTGTGGTGTATTTACTTGATAGTATATGTGTGTGTACATGTATGTGGCTGTGTGTTGAGGTCAGTCATTAATGTTGTGTGTCTTCTTAATTGCAGTGCACCTCTTATTTTTCAAGATAGGGTCTCTCACTGAATCTGAAGCTCACCAATTTGGCTAGGCTAGCTGACCACTGAACTTCAGGGATCCACCCTTCTCTGTCCTAGCTCCCTGTGCTGTTGTTATAGGCATGTGACCCAATGCCTAGCTTTTGATGCGGGTTCTGGGGATCTGAATTCATGTCCTCATGCTTTCTCACATGACAGACATTTTACCAACTCAGCCCTCTTCCCAACCTGTATTCATATTCTCCTCTCTCTATATATATGTGTGTGTGTGTGTGTGTGTGTGTGTGTGTGTGTGTGTGTGTGTGTGTAGATATAGAGATATAGAGATATAGATTTCTCTGTGCCCAGAAACCCATAATGAGTATATTCCTTCATATACATGTGAGACAAACCAACATGTCACTCTGTGTGGTATCTAATAGTATTTTCTGTTGAGAACACTGCCAGCTACTCATTAACCTCATTTCATAACCTGCTAATGAATCTCACCCTGTAGCAGACCCTATTGTTTTAGCTTAATTGTGCCAAGCCATAGAGTAAGGTGTGAATTAGATCCACCCCACAGACAATCTGGAGAGGGGCTCAAGAATCTTTACTCATCTAAGATCCCTCCAACAGCTCCTGGACTGAAGATCCTCAGCCCACGTGGAAACATGCTGGTCACTTGTCATGGAACAGTTGTACCGAGAAGTTGCTTGTCAGTGGGGCTAATGTGCCAACTCTCCTTTAAAGGATACATAGTCCTGTAGCTACTGAATGAACTGATGAATCCCTCTCCTCCGCCTGGCCAGTTCCCTGTAAGGAACATCTATAAAGCCGGGGAAGCTGAGTAAGAGGCCAGGTGTAACATGGATGGTTCAGGGAGCTGGCGCACTTGGAGCAAATCAGGGGCTGAGAGCAATGGATGGGATGAGAAGGGATTGGCATGCCACCGCTGCAGCCTGGCTGCCCTGATTGCTGATTTGTCTCTGAAATCCGAAGCTCTAGGTTACAGAATCCTGCTAAGCTTTATGCTGAGGACACTCTAATGGACACTAAGGCGCCTAAGTAACTTGCCCAGGCCTCACTTCATCAAAGTTAGGTCCTCTATTTGAATTTGAACTTTTAAAACTACATAATCTATATGTTCAGCCAGTCTGCTGTAGTAGATCCACCATCTGAGGGATCAGGGGTTCTCTGTGGACACTAGGCTTGAGATGCTGTCTATGAAAGGCCACTGATGCTGTAAAGGACTTGACCTCACCTATGGTGTCTCCTGTTTTCTTCCTGCCATCCCGGCCTTGCCCTCTGCTATCCCTCCCAGTTGTCCCTTATGAGATCACCCTCTACACCAGTGATGTCTTTGCTGCTGGAACCGATGCCAACATCTTTATAGTCATCTACGGCTGTGACGCTGTGTGCACCCGGCAGAAGTTCCTGTGCACCAACAAGAGGGAGCAGAAGCTGTTCTTCGAGAGGAAGTCTGCCTCCCGCTTCATCGTGGAGGTACCTGGTTCTGTGCATTGCCCCAGAGGGGCTGGGTCAAGAGTAGCCCTTCATCTAGATGGGCCACAGCTAATGGGGGCTGAAGAGCTTGTCCAGCCTCTCTGAGCCTCCATATGTCCAGTCAAACAAGTGGATGATAAAGCTAGCTGGGCCTTCTAGGACAAATGTCAGGATTAAAGGTGATGACCAGGACCTGGGGAAACAGGAGGCATACCAACAGGACATCTTCCTGTTTCTACCGTATCTGTGGCATGGCTTCCAGGCAGGCGACTGTGGTGCTGGGTAGTGCAAATCTCTCACAGGGGATCACATGAGGCTGTCTGCTGCTTGGCTTTCGAGCTGCAGCCAGCTGGACACAGAACTGCTGTGGGCTTCACAGGTCCTGTCAGGTCTGGCCAAAGGGTTCTGTCATCTGCTATTTACCAGGGATGTGGGTTTCAGCACCGAGGAATTCCCACATACTTTTATGCAGAGTAGCTCATGATGCCTGCCCTGTCCTCTTTTGAGAGCTAGCTTAGGCAGGAGACACAACAGAAGAGCCCAGACTGCCTGCAAGGAGCTTGTAATATGGTTGGGGAGCCAAGCACTATACTCACGGCAGAAAATCTAGTTATTATTGCCACCACGGGTCCTGAGGGTCAGAGGCACTAACATATGGGATTCAGCTATGTTCACTCACTGGACCCTCTAACAGTTCTGTACTATCCTGACCCTGGTAAAGAAGGAGGAGATTGAAGCACAGCAAAGTTAATAGCTTTCCCCCAGACTACACAGCTAGCATGCAGGGAACCAAATGAAACCTAGGGGAACAGGCTCTGATGTGAATGTTCTTTTACTCTGTGGTAGGCTTCCAAGTGGATTGAGGTTGCTGTTGGTGTTCAGAGAAGGAAGAGCCCTGGGGGAGGTGGATTAGAGACAGGTGTGGAAGTAGGCATTCTCAGGACAAGGAGGAGAGGCATTCCTGGGAGGTGAACAGGGTACCCATGGGTGGAAACTGGCAAACATAGAGCTTGAAGTCACAGGGGAGCATGAAGGGACTTAGGAAGAGAGTAGCAATGAAACCAGCCTGGTAGAGGAGCCAGGAACCTTAGCAGCCTGAGTGCTCTGAGTAGTGGGGACCAGTGGTGACATGTCCATACAGTCTGGTGACATGTCCATACAGTCTGGTGACATGTCCATACAGTCTGGTGACATGTCCATACAGTCTGGTGACATGTCCATACAGTCTGGTGACATGTCCTTACAGTCTGGTGACATGTCCATACAGTCTGGTGACATG
>PVIU01033494.1:0-12347 GCA_004026605.1 Ondatra zibethicus
GAATGTCCATCTAAGTGCAGTGTCACCACCAAGCAGGACCGGTGGCTGAAATGATGAAAGGACCTACCTGGGTCTTTCTCATCTTGCAACAGAGATTCATAAAATGCATAGAATCCTATGTTGGTGACAGTGTCATCACTGTGGAACACCACGCTCTTGTGGCTCGAAGAAGAGGTAAATACTGGGATGGTTTCTAAGCGGAATCTCTCCAGGGAAAACGATTCGCTTTGTGGACCATCAAAAACCTCAATGACGTCATGAGAGCAGCCATAGAAGTTTTCTGTCCTGTGGATGAAATGGCATCATTCAAGCTCCTTTCCTTGGCCTTTTTCTCCAGAAGTGACTTCCCAGATGGCTGCAGGAAGGGTCAGGCAAAGCTACTGCAAATCCATACCTCCTCCCACTGGTTGGAAGAGCGCCTGGCCCTACTAGTGTGGGTAAATGTACCTTTCTACTTCTAAATATATTCTTTTAGTTTTGCACTGAAGAAAAATATTTTCCCACAAGTTGTTCTGGTCACATTTCCCACTCCTACCCCCAGTTCCTCCTCACTCACGCAACTCCACGCCCTTTCTTTCTCTCTTTAAAGGCCAAACTAGTGATGTATTTTTGTTTTGATGTCTTTTTTTAAATTAAATTTCTTTTCTGGTATCTAATATTTATTTTGCAAACAAATCCACATGGACACAGGCAATGACACAAGTCCACATACATAAGGGAGCATGGTGCCCGGAGAATCCACTCTAATGGGTGATGAGAGAGATCCAGGAAATGCACAGAAGGCCAGTTCTGAGATCCAGACAAGAGGGTAGAATTCCTGCTACTGTTCATTTGCGTTGGGGTTGGGGTTCACATCTGGGTACTTGGTGAGGTCGAAGGTCAGGACTTTGCTGATCACACAGTCCCCTTGCTCAGGATAGACTCCAGTAAGGCTCTCAGTCTTGGTGTTGAATTCCTCCTTGAGAGAGATGACAATGGCCTGGAAGTTGCAAGTTGACTGCTCCTTGATGTAATTTGCCACCTTGCCAATGTTGGTGTTAGCCAAGGCAGCATCATTTTCATCCAAGACAAAGAAGGGGGCTGGCTTGTAGCTGTGGATGGCAAAAAGCAAGGCCAGAGCTGCAACTTGTCTTCTCCCCGCCTAACAAATTGTCCATAGGCTGAAAGTGTTTGTCAGGAGCTACACAATTGTAGTTGATACCATCCAAATAGTGCTCTTCAGGATTCTCGGGGCCCAGGAATGTATGGGCACTGCTGTTTCTGGACAGAGCCTTATAGACCTCATCAATGTTGGTAGCCACAGATTCAAAGCAAGCACTGAATCGGTCAAAGCACTGCTTCTTAATCTGTTCAAAAGCCTGCTTGGCCTTCTTTGCTCGCTTTCGTGCTGCCTCAAACTCATCTGAGGTCTCCTGGAACTTGTCTTGGACACTCTCCAGCTTTTCCATGGCCTTCATGTTGGGGGCAGCAATCCGCTGAAGCACACGCCGCTGCTCATTCAGTTTTTGCTGCAGTGTGGTCATCTCTTGCTTGATTTCCTCCTCTGCCTGTGCATCCTTCAGATCCTCACACAGGTCACTGTAGTCAATTTCGATGAGGGCCTCTCGAGCATTGATGCTGGATGTTCTCTGGGAACCACTCGCTGACTCCTCTCCCTGAGAGCTACCTTCTTCCTGACCATCATCATCCATGGTGCCCTTTGACAGCGGCAATTTGATGTCCTGCATCTTACAGACGTGTAGCAGGTTGTGGCGGTCACTGCGTTTCTGTTCAAGCTTGGTCTCAATGGCTGTCACCTCCTTCTGTAAATGAGTCATTTCCTTATTAGCACCCCCAAGCTTCTTGCGAATCTCTTCCATCTCATGGTTCTTGTCATTCACTTCTGACTTTTTGGCTAGGTGCTGATTCTTAAGGTCTTGTAGCTGAGCCATGATCTCATCTATTATCTTCATGTGTCTTTGCTCCTCCTTCTTAAGTTTCTATCTCATTTTCATCCTTTTTCACTGTCTGCTCCCACATGGGTATTTTATCCTGGTCTTCCTTAAGCTGGTTCTTCTCAAAATCCAATTGGATGCCCAAGCGAGTCTTCTGATTCTCAAGTTCCAAGCGTTTCTTGGCAATTTCATTCGGTTGCTTCACTTTTTCTTCCTCAAATTCTCGGATGTTACGCACACCAACCTCCCCACAAAACTCTTCAAACACCTCATCGTCCACCTGGTTCACCTTCTCATTCAAGTCTTTCATTTCCCTTTCTCAGCTCTGAATGAGTCTCTTGATATCATTAATGCGAGGCCCGAAGTTGCCTAGCTCATTCTCCAGCGTGGACTTTTCCTGGAGATTCAGGGCAAGAGGCCTTGTTTTGGTCTGTTCTAGGTCCCTCTGTGAGTACTTCAGCCTCATTTGTAGTCTGTGGGCCTGAGACTGCACCTGACGCAGTTCTGCCTCTTTCCATTTTGCCTTCATCTCTCTTTCAGCTCCTCTGTCAAGCAGTCTTTTTATTTATTTATTTATTATTTATTATTTTTTATTTTTTTTATTTCAGCTTGTCTACTGCTTTCTCATCCCAGCGCCATGCCTTTGCCTTGAGATCACTGGCTCCACCAGAGATAACTTCTGACTTCTGGAAAAGGGTTCCATCTAGTGCCACTGTTTTGTGGTGTTGGTGACCTTCAAAGGCAATGCGTTGGGCATCCTTCACATTGTCACAAACAAGGGCATTGCCACAAGCGTACTGCAAAGCTTTTTTGATGTGAGGTGGTTCATAGCGAATTGCATCAATCACTAGCTTGGCCCCCTTCAGCTCCCAGAGTTTCTCATCTGCAGGTTTCACTTGCAGGTAGTCAAGAGGCAAGAAGGTCTCAGGCTCTCCACGTTGTTCCTTGATATATTGAATACAACCCCGACCAGTTTTCTCTGAGTCACAATAATAGCATCCATGTTCTTTTCTAAAACCTTGGTCACAGCAATCTGGTATTTCTTTTGTGTAGGCTGGCAGAGGTCAATGAGGTGGCCATACACAGAACCAGGGTAGAGATGCTTGATGCTTTCCATTATTTCTGCTTTTTGCTGCTGGTGACTATTCTCCTGACAGTCAATGTGTGCATCTCCCAATTGCTCCATCACCTAGTTCAGCTCCTTATTTATCTCATCAATATGATTTTTGGCCATCTACACTTCATCTGTCAATTCTCCTTCTAGCTTCTTCTGTTCCTCTAAGGACTGCTTGCTAGTGGTAGTGTATTCTTCTAGCTTCTAGATCCGTTTCTGATTCTCTTCAGTGTCCCAGAATTTTTGCTTGATCTTGGCCTCTGTCTCTACTTTCTTCTGCTCTTCCATTTCTAGACTGTCCTGGTCAGTTTTCTGATCTCTATTAAATTTCTCCAGCTCCTGAGCCAAAGTGGCTGATCTCTCGCTAGCTTCTTCTTTCAGTCGGTGGTATTTCTTTACCTGACTCTCGTTTAGGGCCAAGTCTCTGCCCTGACTCTGACTCTCTTCCTCCATTCGTTCTTCAAACTCCTGTCGGACCTTCTCCACGGACAACATCTTTTTCTCCAGTTCATCCATGTCACCCTTACGTTTCTTGTAATGCTTCTGAGCATTTTGCAGAGACTTCTTGGCTGCCTCAAACTTCTTGATTTTGTGGGAGGTGTTCTCTTTGGATTTGATGTACTTGAGAATGCTTCTGATTCAACTCTGAGTCCTTTTCCTTGATCTCCTTCTCAATCTGCTGCTGCTCCTGCATCATTCAACTCTAAGTCCTTTTCCTTGATCTCCTTCTCAATCTGCTGCTGCTCCCGCATCATTTTGCCCAGTTCTTTTAACTTCTCCTTCAGCTCATCCTCTGCCTTGTCCATCCGCTTCTTGTCCTTCTCAATCTCCTTGTTCTTAGAGCTCCTCGCTCTCTACTTCATTATGGTACAGCTTAAAGAGCTGCAACTGCACCTGGGCTCGTACCACCTCATCCTTCAGGCGCTGGTCGTGGTCCGCCTCTTCCTTCTCTTGTTTGGCTTCCTTGCGTTCAGCTGCAATATTTTTCTTGCGATGATAATTAAACTGCGTGTCCTCTTCAGCCTTCACCATTTCTTCCTTTTCTTCAAATAAAGCTGTCCTCTCCTTAGGGTTCTTCATGGCAATAGATTCCACTGCACCCTGGAAGACAAGGAAGTTACGAGCTTTGATGAGAATACCCAACTTCTCTAACTCTTCACTGTATTCATGTAGCTGGAAAACTTTGTTGTTGATCTTGTACTCAGAAGAGCCCCCTACAATGACATGGGCAAAAATGTGGTCCTCAGCACCCTCCTCAGAGTAGACCATGCTCACAAAGGCTCAGTTAACAGCTGGCTTGCCCACAGGAGCTCCATGTATCAGGTCCTGTAGAGTCTTTACCCGCAAGTTGCTGGTTTTCTCACCAAGCATAAAGCTGATAGCATCTGTGAGATTTGACTTACCAGAGCCACTGGGTCCAATGATGGCGGTAAACCTCTGAAATGGTCCGATAATCTGTCGACCCTTGTACAATTTAAAGTTCTCGATCTCAGTTTCAGAAAACCCAGGGCAGCGGCGCTACCATAAGAGAGGCCGCACCTAACTCCTTTGATGTCTTTTTTTTATTGAGGTGTGTGTGTGTGTGTGTGTGTGTGTGTGTGTGTGTGGTGTGCATGCTCATGCACACGCAAGTGTGTGAGTACACACGTCTGTGGAGAACAGAAGACATTGGATCCCTTGGAACTGGGGTTACAAGAAGTTGTAAGCTGCCTGATGCAGGTGTTGAGAATAGAACTGAGGTCCTTTGCAAGAACAGCAAGTACTCTTAAATGATGAGCCATGCCTCCAACCAAAAAAAACCACAAAAAACAAAAAAACCCTCTTTTTTGAGACAAGGCTAAAGTGCTTGAGGCTGACTATATAGCTAGGGGGTGACCATGAACTCCCGAGATCATCCAGCCTCCACTCCTGAGTGCTGGAATGTACCATCTTGACTTGTTTTGTACAATGCTAGGGACTGAACCCAGGGCTTCCTGTATGATAGATAAGATCTCTTCCAAATGAGCTACATCCTCAGCCTCAGCATCAACCTTCTGACAGATGAAGACCATTCCCTTTGTGTCAGCAAAATGATAGCACTTAGAATTGAACAGTCCTTCTGCACCCAGGTGGCCAGATAGGTTTATATGTGCAAACCAACTATGATATGCTGTGAACAAATGACTCACATTAGATTAGTGATTCTCAAACACAGGGGTCACATATCAAATATCCCTCATATCAGATATTCACATTATTGGTGCAGGAGAATTGTCTGTATTCTGTCAATCATGATTTAAATAAACGCTGATTGGCCATTAGCCAGGATGTATAGGTGGGACAACCAGACAGGAAGTAGAGGTGAGAATAGGAGAATTCTGGGAAGCAGGAAGCTCTCTCAGCATTCCTGCCTGGACCACCGAAG
This sequence comes from Ondatra zibethicus, assembly GCA_004026605.1. Taxonomy (NCBI): domain Eukaryota; kingdom Metazoa; phylum Chordata; class Mammalia; order Rodentia; family Cricetidae; genus Ondatra; species Ondatra zibethicus. The sequence continues at coordinate 5,453 of PVIU01033494.1, forward strand.
AAGCAGGATGTGACCTGCCCTGCTGAAAAAGGTACCGAGCCATGTGGCTAACATAGATAAGAATAATGGGCTATATAAGGTATAAGAGCTAGTACAAAACCTGAGCTAATGGGCCAATCAGTTTATAACCTAACATAGACTCTGTGTGATTTTTCTCTGGGACTAAAGGGCTGGCGGGACTGGGCAGGACATAAACCCCAGCAAGCCAGCCCTCATGTTACAAAATGGTGCCCACGTGGATAACTGCATCCACAGAAAGCCTGAGAAAGCTTGGGAAAGAATAGAGTAAAGCATGTTTTCTTGGTCGCAGCAATTTCTTGGGTCTGCTCTGCTTGCTAGAGGCAAGCAAGCGCTCTCATCTAAGAGAGGCTTCCTGACTCAGCTTTAGCTGTAAACTTTGCAGCTCTTTTAAGAGGTCCTGCCATGAACACTTAAATGGTGTTGATGAAAAGATGACCGCATGCTTTTCAATTTTCAGCCATAGCAGGAAAAAAGCTGCATCATTTTAAAATGCCAGTTTTCTGAGCCGTCCTGCCAGGGCAAACTCTGACTCTTTCGGGCAAGCGTTCTGAATACAGAGCATTTGAATGTGGTTTGTGAGGAGAATGCTACAACTTGCTTGCTGGCAGGGACCTTGAAATGCCATAGAGTTGTGGCAATAAACATGGCTCATGCCAGTACCTCAGCCTTGAGGCTGAAATCTCAGAAAGCTAAGGAATGGGCTGGATCCAGCTGTCAAAGCCACGGCTTTTATCCTACCCATATAGCTTGGTAAATTAAAGACTCGTGTAGTCAGAAAAAGAGAGATATACAGTAAAGATAGATTCAAAGACAAAGAAAACCTCTAAATGGTTTACAGTATGTTAAAAATATATGCTGTCTTAAGGTTAAAGTTCTTAAGGTAAAAAAAGAAAGAAAGAGAGTAGTTGGGTGTGGTGGTACACACCTTTAATCCCAACCCTTGGAGGCAGAGGTAGATTGACCTCTGTGACTTCAAGGTGTGGTGGTAGAGGTAGATTGACCTCTGTGACTTCAAGGTGTGGTACCACACACCTTTAATCCCAGCACTGGGGAGGCAGAGACAGGCAGATCTCTGTGACTTCAAGGATAGCCTGAACTACAGAGGGAGTTCCAGGACAAAGATACACAGAGAACCTGTCTCAAAAAGCCAAAAGTTAAAAGTAAAAATAAGAGAAATAGAGGTTAAAATAAAGCCACATAAAGATGGAAAATACACAGAGAATCTTGATACTGTATGCTATTATGCTCTCTTTGAATTGTTTGAATGCTGAGGAAGGAGAAACAGCTGCTAAAAGATATTTGCTTATAAATGCTGCTGAATTAATCCAAGATAGGTATTTTGAAAATGCCTTGATTTCAAAATTGAAGTCAAAAGGTATGTTACTCTGGAGAAGAGATTTTGCTTTTGTTTCCACAGGAAATGAGAGGCTGTGGATTCATTCTGAGTTAAAAAAAATCAGGTTTGGTCAAGGAAGACCAGCTGAGAAATCTCCCGTAGGAGCAGATGGCCCAGATGACAGAGTTCTACATCCAGAACAAGTTTGACTGCTGCCTGAGATGATCAAGACTCACAGGATACTCCGGTCAGGACTTGATCATAACTCTAAATTTTCTTTAGGTCCCCATAGGATTATCAGCGCCCCCAACTAGCTGGAAGTAGCCTGGAATACTATGCCCACATTCCCAAAAAATGGACTATGGATATTTTCCTTTGTTAAAAAAAAAAAGAGGGGGAAGTGGTGCGGGAGAATTGTCTGTATTCTGTTAATCATGATTTAAATAAACGCTGATTTGCCATTAGCCAGGATGTATAGGTGGGACAACCAGACAGGAAGTAGAGGCGGAGCAAAGAGAATAGAGAATTCTGGGAAGCAGGAAGCTCCTTTGACATTCCTGCCTGGACTTCCGAAGAAGCAGGATGTGACCTGCCCTGCTGAAAGAGGTACTGAGCCATGTGGCTAACATAGATAAGGATAATGGGTTAATATAACTTATAAGAACTAATACTTAGCCTGAGCTAATGGGCCAATCAGTTTATAACCTAATGCAGACTCTCTGTGTGATTTTCTCTGGGACTAAACGGCTGGGGGACTGGGCAGGACAGAAACCCCAACAATCAGGCCCTTCATGTTACACATTATAATTCATAACAGCAGCAAAATTACAGTTTTGAGGTAGCAACAAAATAATTTTATGGCTGGGGATCACCACAACATGAGGAACTGTACTAAAGGGTCACAGCATTAGGCAGGTTGAGGATCACAAATTGAATTTATGAAAAGAAATAATTGTAAGGCTATTAAACAGATCTGGCATCTCAGTTCCTACATAAGCAAACCAAAGTCATCTCAGTATAGATTGTTGTAATTAATTAGAAACTGCCAACTCACCTCTAACTAGGAACTTCCCACTCCAGTGATCTAAAGGAAGACATTGGCATACATTCATCAAGTAAACATTGGCCTTGCCTCCAACCTTGCCCTAACAAAGCCTGGCCTCTTGGTGAAGCCCCCAATAACCCCAGCTAGCAGCTTCTCAATTTAAAATGTTTTCTGCTCAGCACAAATTCTTTCAAGTTCCAAGACACCAAAGCTTATCTTTTAAGAATTATATACAAATTGGAGCTGAATTCGAACCAAGGTGAATTCTGCTGTTAGTGTCAAACTCTCGGATTTGGTGTGTGATTAGGAATTGAGACTTCTTAACTCCAGCATTATTACAGAGGAATATCTGACAGAAACCCTCAGCATGCTAGGAGCAGCGTGGGAGCTTGCACCGAGCTTTAGCCTGGACTCGCACACTGGCCGGCTCCTCACTAGCCCAGCGGGTACGGAAGGGGACACCGGCGTGGCAGAAGGGAGGGCTCCTCACTGACCCAGGCCTGGTTCGTAGCCAGCAGCCAACATCCATTCCAGCATCCGCCGGTTGGTCCTCGCGCCAGAAGAAAACGCGCAAGTGCTGCTCCAGCCCTGCATCTCTATACTGCGCAGGCGCCGCCAATGCAGGCTACTTTTTAAAATCTCCCCCGTGTGTGTGTGTGTGTGTGTGTGTGTGTGTGTGTGTGTGTGTGTGTGTGTGTGTGTGTGTGTGTGTGTGTGTGTGTGTGTGTGTGTGGTTTTATGTGAGTGTTGACACATACTTGGAGATCAGAGGACACTTTTGGTTGCCTAGCTTCAGACAGGCCTCTTCTTCATCTCTGACTGCATCCAGTTTACACCAGTCTAGCAGGCTTCCGAGGTTCTGAGAAAGTTTTTTTTGTTGTTGTTGTTTTTGTTTTTGAGACAGGATCTTTCTATATAGCTGCCTGTCCTGGAATTCACTATGGGCACCAGGCAGCCCTGGATATAGAGATCTTCTTGTCACTATCTACTAAGTGCTGGGATTAAAGGCCCCCCCGCCCAGCTAAAAAAGATCCCATTTTTAAAGGGAAACAGAAGCGGTGATACAGTGAGTGTGTCAGGTACAACAGAGCGGCAGTAGCATGTATTAAATGGAAACGGAGGCCACATCCAAAGCAGTGCTGTGCGGAGAAGCCAAGACAGCCCCGAGGGACCTTGACTTTGACTTGTGAGTGACCAGCTGAGTCTGAGCAATGTCTTGTAAGTGGCTGTAATGGGGCTGAGACTCTAGCTCAGTGGTACAGTGTTTGCAGGGCAGCTTGGAGTCTTGGATTCTATCCCCAGTGGCTCAAAAACGAAAAATAAATGCCTGTTTGTGCATTAAAGACAATTCAAGCTTTACCAGAAATAGTCAACATAATTCCAGAGCTAGGGGCTCCCAATGGGGCAGGCCAAATGGGGCAATTCTCCAGCTGCAGCCAAGCAAGCGTTCTCTCTGCTTCACTTCTGTGTGCCCAGGGAGGCTTTTCCTCTGCAGTCCCTTAGTGAAGCTCAAGGGTCGGCTCTTCTTAGTTACCTCATTCATGAATCCGTGTTTGCCAAATCAATTAAAAAAAAATCACTGTAGCCCAATTTTTCTCAGTCTGAAAAATTAATACTTCAGAAGGCAGGAACACTTGGTAAGAATGAAATGGCAAATTTCAAATATGGTATAACTCAGAAATATGATCTCTCTCTCTTTGAGAGAGGATCTTTTGTTGGCCTGTAGCTCAAGGATATACAGGTTTGCCAGTCACTGGGGATCAGCCTGCCTCTACCTCCACAGCAGTGGGGATACAAGTACTTATTACCATAATAAGCATTTTTTTATGATTTTGAGACAGGATTTTCTGTAGTTTTGGAGCCTGTCCTAGAACTAGCTCTGTAGACCAGGTTGGCCTCGAATTCACAGAGATCCACCTGCCTCTGCCTCCTGAGTGCTGGAATTAAAGGCGTGCACCACCACCGCCTGACTTCAGCATTTTTCTATGGGTTCTGAGGACTGAATTTAGATACTCTTGCTTGCCAGGAAATCACTTCACTGACTGCTCTATCTCCCCAGCCACCATATATAGACACAATTTTACCACTTAAATGTGAAGCAAAATTGCATAGGAATTTTGAAAGAAGAACAAATAAATCTCAACATAAGTCAGGGCTTCTTTAAGTCCTTTGCAAAAAAAATGTATAGCCCAAGAAACAAGATGTAAACAATATATTTAGACCTAAAACCATCAAACTCCAAAATCATCAGCTTTCTCCCTGTTCTGATCAATATATTAAAGTACTCCATGAACGATGTGCTTTTAAATTATAGGAGCAATTTATGCTGTAATAATTATGTAGATTGTAGGAGATTTGGGGCATTACAACTGCTTGGAACAGTGAGAGCAAAGAATGCTCTATGTCACTGCCCACACTGTTTACACCTATAAAGGTAGTAAGTACTCAGATTGTTGTCTGCTGTGGTTAATGAATGCAGGAAGAAGGAAATGCAGAGGTCGGGGACACACTGAGACAAAGTCAGGAAGAGAGAATGACCCCGATGTGACAATATAGAAAGATGAAACCATGGTTTCATAGTATCTGAAAAGGTTGCTTTTCTTTTCATTAAGAAGTTACCCATGTGAATATGTGCATGTATATGCGGATGGCCTTCTGCATCTAAAGAGTAAATTAAGTGTGACTCAAAAATATTTGACATAGAACTTTGTGCTGAGCACGTGCAGGCTCTTTCTTGTCACCGTTCCAGAAACAATACGGTGTGACAGTGATTTGTCCCCCATTGACATTGCATTTCTTGGGGGTTCTAAGTGGCTTGAAATGATTTAAAATACAGAGGAACAATGTGCAAGGTTTAATTGGGCTCTGATGTAGTGGGGGCCATGTGGCGGCACTGACTTGCCAAAGACAAGGTGATAGTTATTATAATGGGCAGCACAGACAAAGCAGTGTTTGTAATGGCCTGACCCATAATGGGCTGCATAGGCACAGTGAGTTTTGTGGTGGCATGACTTATATGGACCTTTGGTACTGGTTAATCAATCATGGTATTTCCATGTATGAAACAGATAGGAAGCCTACTGAATTGTTTGATCTGTATTGGTAGAAAAATTCTTAAACAAATAAAGATTCCTATGGGTCATGGCAAAGGGAATCTGGGCCTGTGAACCAATTTCCAGACTTGAGCCAGTTTGCAGACCCCTTGAATGAAGGGACTGCCAGGTTCCCCCGAGGTAGGGGGAGCCTAAGAGTTTTATAGTTAGCCTCTCTCCAGTCTTTCTCCCTCTCATAGAGACCTATGGATGTTTATAAGGGCAACTGTACACTGGAGGAAAGGAAACAATCAGACTTTCTGGGGTCTTATGGACACTGGATTGGAATTGACACTAATTCTGGGAGACCCCTAGAAACACTGTTGCCCTCCAGTTAAAGTGGGGGCTTCTGGAGGTCAGTTGTTTAATGGAGTCTGGCTCACAGTAGGTCCAGGGTGTCCCAGAACTCATCCTGTGGTTATTTCCCTAGTTCCAGAATGTGTAGTTGGGAGAGATATACTTAGAAGTTGGCTGAATTCTTACATTGCTTCCATGACCTGTGACAGTATCACATGCCTGGAGGGACTGCAGAAATTAGTGTCACCATTAAGGACTTGAAAGATGCAGGGGTGCTGGTTCCCACCACAGCTCCCTTTAACTCTGTCTTGCCAGTGCAGAAGACAGATGGATCGTGGAGAATGACAGTTGACTACTGAAAATTCAATCATGTTGTGACTCCAACTGCAGCTGCTGTACCAGATGTGGTATCTCACTTGAGCAGTGATACATCTTCTGGGACATGGCATGAAGCTAGTGATCAGCCAAATGCCTTTTCCTTGGAACCTGTCCAGAAGGACTAAGAGAAACAATTTTTCAACTGGCAAGACCAGCAGTACCTTTACAGTTATACCTCATATTAACTGACCAGCCCTGTGTCATAACTTAATTAGAAGAGATCTTGACAATCTGTTTCTCCCACAAAATATTACAATGGTGCACTATATTGACAACATTATACTGATTGGACCATGTGAACAGGAGATGGCAACCACTTTGGACTTGTTGGTAACACACATCCATCAGAGGATGGGAAGTACAGCCCAAATTCAAGGACCTTCTACCTCAGTGCCAGTCTTAGGAGTCCAGTGCTATGGGGAAGGCGAAGGGCGAGTTATTGCATTTGGCTCCTTCCACCACCAAGAAAGAAGCCGAACATTTAGTGGGCCTGTTTGGAATCAGGAGATAGCACCTTCCTCTCTTAAGTATACTCCTCCAGCCCATAGACCCAGTGACTCAGAAAGCTGCTAGCTTGGTGTGGGGCCTGGAACCAGAGAAGGCTCTTCAACAGGTTGAGGCTGCTGTGCAGGCTGCTCTACCACGTGGAGACCCCATGGTAACTGAGATGTCAGTAGCAGAAAGGGATGTTGTTTGGAGCCTTTGCCAGGCCCTTTATAGATAAAT
>PVIU01033495.1:0-12335 GCA_004026605.1 Ondatra zibethicus
AAGCCTTCCAGATGGCCTTAGGGCATTCCTTGAACAACCAGCATAGCCTTACTCTAATGAAGCCATGGCCTCTGGCTCCACTCTCTCATTCTGTGGACAGTCACTGGAGGGTCTCAGAGCACTCTGCACAATCTCTCTATAAAGTTTTCCTTTACTCTCATCCTTGACCTCATTATGTCTGTGTACTAGATGAAGGAGAAAATACTTATGCTTAACAATCTCAACAAAATGCCTCTAAGTGCTTTGTTGATTCCTAAACATTTCCTAAGCATAAATTTGTATTTCATTTTATTAAGCAAAATCCACATTCAAATGCATTTGAGATAATCCCTTAGCTGTCTCAGATTTCCCAAGAGACTATGGTGGCTGGTACCTTAAAGTTCTATATTTATTCGTTTGTGTTTACCTTTTGTTTTGTTTTTCAATCAATGCTTTATTCTTAGACAAACACACACATGCATGCATATATAATAAATTTAATATATATCACATTATATATGTGTGTGTGTGTGTATGTATGTATGTATGTGTACATCTATGAATTTTGGTCAGTCTTACATCCTCCTGATTAACCTCTCTCATCCTTCTTCCTCTCCCAATGAAACCCTTCTTGTTCTCAACAAGTCCCTAGCCTACATTCTCATCTTCTGATGTATATTTGACACTCTGAAATAAACAGGATTGTTTATATGGGAGTGGAAACACTTAAGTGGTGGTGGGCTGGGGACAAGAGAAGAACATCTGGTAGGAGAAAGGTTTAATTGAAATGAAAGTTGTTTGGTTTTTCGAAACAGATCCTGCTAGACTAGAGGTGATGATTCTACCACAGGGTCCAGAGTGGTAGGATTATGGGTGTGCACCATTATGCCTAACTTGCCCTATTGCCTTTTAGAAGATCTGTCATCTTTCAGACAGGGCCTTGATAATCTCATATCAAACTGAATGAGACCTTAATGAATCTTATTTTGCAATCTGGATTGCCAAGAATCCTTAATTTAAAATCTTTTTTTTTAGGAGCCACTAGAATAAGAGAAAGTTTTACTTAAGAAACAAATAAAATAAATAAGTAAAAAATGTAAACACAAAAATAATACATCAAGTATTGGATCCTGTGTTTCCAAAAATAGTTATCAGAAATTGATACTGCCTTTGTATTTTATTCCACAGTTTTATCTATTTTTTATATGTCGTTTATTATTTGTGGTTAAAGTAAACTTGTTTACATTCTAAGCATTATTCCTGGAGATTTTACTGTTTAGATCTGTCAGTTTATCACATACTGAATGGAAATTTTCCTCTGTAGCACAGGGAACAGGCTTTGCTGAACTTTATTAATACAAAGCAGGATTTCTCATCCCTCTGCCCACTAACAAGGATTTCCTTAACCTTCCCCAGCATAGCCCTAAGTCAGTAAATTCCAAATAACAATCTTCAAGACACCCTCCTCTTTTCTAATCTAAGATAGGTCTCAAGTCAGTGCCATGCTTCTTAGGCTTGTAACATGGCAGCCTCTCAAATCCAGGTGTAAAATTCTAATCTCAGTACTCTTGTGGTATCATAAATTATATGCCATTTCTTCACTTGAAATAACCATTTTACTTTGTTAAAACTTCTAAGGGGCAAGAATTTGGAAAGGGCTCCCCTGGGTGTTACTAGAGAATGTTCACTGGGTATAAAGTCATCTGAGAGCTTATCCGTGTCCCATGGGAAAGTAGTTTTCTTTCTTAGACGACCAATAGAGACAGCTCTGGCTGGATGTTCAATCAAGGTGTTGACTAGAGTACCTTCGTGACTCTGTCCATAAGACGTTCTTAGATATCAGGGCTTTGAGAGTCATGCACTTGCCTTCTGTCTGATATTCGTGATATTGCTTGGGATATTTGGTGCTAATGGTCATGTCGGATCATCCTGCGGCATCTCATCAACCCATGGTGCAAAGTCAGGAAGTTCTGATGTCTGACGTTCTCTTCTCAGTTTCTTGTTAGGCATGCCTTCTATTCATGCACTCACAGTTCCTACTCCTCCTAAATCCCCTCCTAATTATTTAGATCCCTCTCATGGATGGGTTTTTATCATCAGCAAGAATGGTTTCCAAACTTAAGATGCTGTTAATTCTCATCTTGAGACATAATCACAGACCCATGAAAGTTAAAGGGCTGAAAATGGAGGTTAATAATGAGAAGTGGAAAAAGTATCAAGATAATTATAACACATTACTATTAATATATCACCTATTTATATATTAATATTAATATAAAATATTAATATATTAATTATTGCCACATATATAAGCATTCCTGTGAACCAGAGATGAAGAAAGGAAAACACTTTGCTAACATGCATTGCTAAGATCTGAGTTTGGCTGCTTTTAACCACTGACATGTAACCTAAGGTAAATTAGTTAATCACCATCAATGGTGCTGTGGAAATCTGCCCTATCCTGTGTGGATTCCTGCCATGAAGCTTCATGGGGATTAAAGGAAGTAGCAATAGCTGGTGCCATTTTTAGAACCATCTCTTGTGGTTATTAGCTATTCTGGTTGAGTTCCATCAAGAATATATTAGAAGGGCAAAAGTTATTTGTAAACTGATCAGCAAATTCTTTAAATTTTTAGAACTAAATTATTGACAGAGTTAAATAAATTCTACTGTTAGACTTGCCGGGGCAATAGCAGCTCCCACAGGAAGTCCCAATGAAGGGAACAGAACTCAGCCCTTTTGGGAACGGGCTTCTTTGTGGCTCCAGTAGAGAACATGTAGCAGACAGGGTCCCTGGAGGCATTTTCTGAGTCCTGTGTGATTGCATTCACCTTTCTTGGAACAGTACTCTGAAAATGTTTTACGAGCAAGCTCTCAGATTTAGCTTCTCTCTCAGGGTTCCCTGGCAGCTTTCCTGTGAGGTGTTCTGGGCTCATGCCAGCCATTGTCAGGGACCCCTTGAAAGTAAGAGATGTCAGAATACTCTGACCCCTCCAATTTCTTCCCTGGCCAAGGAATTTCACAGACACAAAGTGGGTATTAGTAAATGTTTTACACACCATTCTAAAATGTAAGCAGGTAGAATGATAACCAAGGATGCTAAATCCATGTGCTAGTACCCATTGTCTTGGAAGAATGCTTGGATATGTGAACCAAATGATCCCGGGGAATTTGAAATTTAGGAGAGCAGCTCTGTCAGATCCTAGAAGATCAATCCAGAAGGCACAGGAGACACAGAAGGATCTGAGCCAAGAGACTTAAGCTTTATTGTTTCCCATGTCCTCTGGGGTACTTCTTCTTCTTTGTCTCCCACCCACTTGCTATTCATTTCCGTATGAGAACTGTTCCACCCCATGTGGTCAACCACGGCCACAGAAGGCTGGCACTGTGCCTGATGAGGCCACAAGCCTACAAAACACTCTAGCAGATTGAGACTAGTATCATCATCATCTTCAGGTGTTGATCTCTTAGTAATGAAACAGTTGTGAAGGATGAATAAATATGGAAAGGCAGGGTCAGGAAGGGATTTGAGAGGGACATGGTTAGATTTTAATCCATTTTGGCAGTGAAAGTGACTAGGCACCATCATACCCTGTATATGGTTAGTGCTATCTGGTGTGTAGAGTGGGGTAAATAAAAGAAGCAAACTCTAAACCACAACCAAAGAAGCCCCTCTTTCCATGGACAGAGGTGAATCCAGATACATGGTTGCCCAAGTTACTGAGAATAAGTGACTATTGTTTCCTCAGTTCTAAATAAGTACCATCTCTGCTGAGGCTCATAGGATTTTGCATATGACTGAGCAGAAAGAATTTAAGAGCCAGAAGATAAGGAAGGAGGCTGTGTGATGCAATCTTCTGAATAAGACACAGTTGTTGAACTCACAGGCTCACAGCATCTACAGGGGTGCATTGAGTCTTTACAGGAGTGGAGTCCACCTTACAGTTGGACAATGGGCTACTAACAGATTCAGAGAAGTGGATGTCATTGACTTAGTTGATTATCTACTGGTGAACCCACCAGGGCCCAGTGGATAGTCTCAAGCCATTGGCCACACAGATGGCCCTAGTTAAACTAAATCAAATGAAAAGTCTTAAATACAGGAAAAAAATTGGTAAAGATAAGGGGGGTATGACATGGATCAAATGATAAAAAGAGAACATATGGATAAAGAGTAATCAGAATCCATTATAAGCACATATGAAATTGTCAAAGAACAAGCTTAATTTTCAAGAAAAAAAGAAAAGAAGTGAAAGACAAAGGCCTAGTGTCTATGAACAACTTTAGCTATATACTCAATTCCTTAATTCAGAAATGTGTGAAATGTATAGTTTCTATCTCTGGAGTCTGCAGTACTTGGCTAGTTCCCACAGCCAAGTACTTGAAGGAGAATTAGAGGGGATTTGGTAGACAAAATTAAGTAAAGCATGTTACTCTAGAATGATGTCTTCTTGTTCCAGAAAGGCATTGTGGGGAGAAATGATGGGGAAGAGAGACAATATAGGTAAGAGAGGACCTAGAGTCACTATAAAATACCCAAGCCAGTATCTGTTTACTGGACTCATAACCATAGGGTCCTCTGATCCCCAAGGAATAACTGTTAACTTTGGCCTTCTCTAAGGCTTAATCTTCCATATTTTCTGGATGAGTGATTCTTTGCCTCCAGATCCCCTACACCACCAGCAGTGCCCATGCTACATTTCTAGGATCTCTCTGGGACTCGAAAATTCCTCTACTTAAGATTATATACCTAATTGAATATCATAGAAAAAGACTCAGAAGTAGCTGTGATCAACCACCAAGATGGAATTCCAAGAGCTACTTCATAGAGAAAGGACTTTCTCAAAGTACACTTAGCACAGTTAGTCAGACCACCTCTACTGGAAGTAAGAACAGTAGAGGACCAGACTCTGCTAGAGTAAGGGATTTGATATGTGGTTGGTGGTTGGATGGAAATTTCTCCTGGGTGAAGTAAAAAAACAGAGCAAATTGGACCTCAAGAAGCTGATCACCTTCCTGGGAAGAAGGGTGGGATGATAATTATCATATTTGTTATTTTGTATAACATTTATCATTTTATTATTATTATTATCATCATCATCATCATCATCATCATCTGAGGGAGTAAATTCTATAGTAAACAGAGCTTGGACAGGTCCACAGGGAAGGCCCCTGATCTGTTGAATCTTCATCACATCATACGGGATTTCTTGGTCCTTAAACTGGGAGACAGCAAAGTATAGGCGGCACCTGGTTAGGCTCCGTGGGGAAGGGAAAACTTGCTCACCTTTCTGTTTCTTAAGTCACTCTAGCACGCCAGCAAAACCTGAACATTTCCCAGTGCATAGCTAAGAAAGTGACATGCATTTTTGAGTTTGAGGTGGGAAGAGCCTGAAGTTCAAAAGGTGATGACTAAAAGTGAGATACAAGAAAGAATTCTGTCTCTGTATAGGAGAACTGCACTGCAAGCTAGAACCTTCCGAGAGGCCTTGCCTCTTTTTCCAGAATCCATTCAGTGGCTACTGAAATCTTCAACTCGTTCTTCTTTGGTGTTCTCAAGGAACAAGAAGTGAGGTTCTGACTTGAACTCTGAGGCAGGGGCCTGGACTGTCAGGTGACAGCTATGATCTTGCAAATGGTCTCTTCAATATGCTTCTCTTCCCCAGGCCAGGTTCTTCTGTGCTCTCATGTTGTCTAGGGAGGTCTGTGCTGACCTTGCAGAGACAATGGGCTGTGAGAATCTTTGGACTTTTTGGGGAGAGGAAGAATAATGGCATGAGTGCTGTGGGGATTTGGGTGGGGCTCAGCGGTAGGTGTGACTAAACACACACAAGGCCCTTGGTAATACAATACCAAGTGATCAATCTTGAAATCATGTACAAAATTCATAAACTTTATAAAGAAATGAGAATTATGGACTAACAAACTGAATATTAGCACCTGTTCCTGAGTAAGCAAAGATGTTATCTAACAGGCAGACTGTTTTGTATATTTCAATGTGTATGTGTGCATATGTGTGTGTGTGTGTATGTGTGTGTGTGTATTTCTGTGTGTGTCTACGTGTGTATTTGCAAACACATGTAGAATACATCCTCTGGGAGTCAGTTCTCTCCTTCCATATTGTAGGTTCTAGGGATTAAACTTGGGTCTGCAGATTCAACAAGTGACCTTACCTGGCCGAACCATCTCACTGGCCCCAGAGACCATTCTAAATATGCTTTTTGAGATAAAAGAAATTATAAACAAGAAGCTAAAGCAACCCAGAGAAAGCTACATATCCTGCCCCCAAATATCAATAGTTAAACTAAAATTTGGAAAATCAATCAAACAAGTTCTAGGACAGGCATGCACAATAATTGAAACCACACTACAAAGTTTTGATAGAAAATTTGAGTGATCAGAATAAGAAACTAGAAAAGTTAAAAAGAAATAAATTGTATAAATAAGAAGACTATAAAGGAAAAAAAAAGAAAAAAAAGTGAAGAATTTACAAGACCTGTGAGACATCACCAAGTGTACCAGAAAACAGAACTGGAGAATCCAAATGAGTGCAGAAAGAATGGCAGAAAAAGTCTACAGAAATAGGGTTAGCTATAAACTTGGAAAATTATGTATATCTCCATTAAGGACACATTGAAACCCGACTAATAGGGTCACAGATACCTTCACTGAGAAACATCGGACTGCTTAGCAATACAGAGAAAGGACAGAATCTTAATAGCAGCAAGAGAAGTCATCACAAAGCTTAACAGCTAACAGTTCACCAGAGATCACAGAGACAAAGAACTAGAAAAGCCAATGCAAAGGACTCCAAAATTAATAAATGACAATACATGAGACAGCCCACAAAACTATATTTCAAAAACAAAGAAGAAATAAAGATGATAAGGGAGTCTGTCACCATTAGATCTACTTGAGGAGACATGTTAAATTGAACCTTAGGGTTCAAATAAAAGAATGCTATACAGTGAGTCAAAGACACAGGGTAAATAAATGGTTCCAGTAAGAGTGATTGCATAATTAATACAAAAGATACTATTATTATATTTTTGCTTTGGAATTCATATCTTATTCCCACTATTATTTAAATCATAATGGCATAAAATAATTATAAAATATTGAAGCACGATTAATAAAAACTCAGGGTCAGAAATTGGGGTTTAACCTAAAGATCTGAAAAGCAAAACAGCCAGCCACTGGCTCTTACCTGGACCACAGTCTGAAATGGTGATCCTGCCTCAAGGAATCTCAGAATGAGACTGTGTGTTGAGAGCTGCTTCCTCCTGTTTTATAATCTTCTCTAGGGCTGGGATTAAAGGCATGAATCACTGTGATTAAAGGCATGCACAACATAATTTTTATGGCAACTAGTGTGGCTACGGGGATTAAAGGTGTGTATTACCATAACCTGGTCTGTAAGGCTGACCAGTGGGACTGATTTACTCTCAGATCTTCAGGCAGTCTTTATTTATTAAAATACAATTGAAATTCCACTACATTTATGCTAAGAAGAAAAAAATTTATAAAGATACAAACTGTGCCATTGTCAACACACACACACACAAAGATTAGAAGCAGAATATTTTAAATGTTTTATTGAATTTAAAATTTTATCAATTCAAACTAAATTATAAATTTAAAGTATTAATTGTAATCCCAATGGTAACATAGAAAAACCTTAAAGGGAATATATTCATTATACCAAAACTATTTTTTATTCAAATGAAGTTTACATTGGAACAAATAGGAGATGAAATAAATGGCAAATAGAAAATGACAAATATAAAAGCGTATTTGCTTTCTTGCTAGCAACTAATTTAAAGATGAATAATTAAATTAAAAGGCAAAGAGATTCTTACATTAATGTAGCCTGATTCAGCACTGGAGAGACATCTCAGTGGTTGAAATGACTTGTTGCTCTTTCAGAGGATCTGGGTTCTTTTCCCAGGGCCCACACAGAACAGATCACTACCTCCAGATCCAGTGTTTCTGATTCTTGCTTCTGGCCTCTTTAGACACTGTGGTGGTTTCAATAAAACTGGCTCCAATAGGCTCATATTGAATGCTTGGTCATCAGGAATGACAGTATTTGAGAGGAATTAGAAATTGTGGCCTTATTAGAGTAGGTGGGACCTTTTGGGAAGAACTGTGTCCCTTGGGGTGACTTTTGAGATTTCAAAAAGCCCATTCCAAGCCCAGAGTCCTTCTCTTCTTGCTGCCAACATATCAAGATATAGAACCTCCAGGTCCCTCTCCAGCACCATGTCTGCCTGCATTTTGCCAAGCTCACTCCCATGATGACAATGGAATAGACCTCTGAAACTGCAAGCTAGTCCCAATTAAATGATTTCCTTTATAAGAATTTCGAGGTCATGGTGTCTACTTACAGCAATAGAACACTGACCACGACAGACATCTACATCCATGCAACACACATATGGATACATAGGTACACAAATATATATGGGAATATTTAAAAAAAATTTAAAAGAAAGCATGATACAATTATATGTTACAAACAAGGCATAAATACACTCAAAGTGAAAGGACATAAAAAGATATTACCTGCCAATAACAACCTAGAAGGAGTTATAGCAACTATCCCTTAGTAAGTAAGATCAATTCTAAGCATAAAACTGTTAGGAGATGAAAAAGATACTTTATACTGACAAAAGTATGGTTCATGTAAAAATATGTATTCAATGGAAAACAAATCTCTGAAATATCAGTAACAAAATTGAAAAGAGAAGTCATATTTTTAAAAAGTAGTTGGAGACTTAATGATCCTATTTTTAATAATCAGTAGAAGATGCAGACATAAAATACATAGCTTAATAGAGAGTTGAATAACACTGTAAACCAAATACGTCTAGAAGATTATATATATCAACTATATATTAACCACCCTAAAATGTATGCTTTTTCTTTCACTTTTTTCCAATTACACACAAACACTACACCATTTTATTGACTAGACTTGAGCCTCCACAGGTGCTGGCATCTATGGAGAGGCCCTGGAATCAATCTCTTTGGATGCTGAGGACAACAGTACATTCATCAGTCGTCTCTATACATAATCTGAGGGCTCCGTGTATTCAATCATTTCTTTCCTCTTCTCTTCTCCCAAGTTCTTCCATATCATCTCCCCATCCTACCCATCCAATTTTAAGTTTTTCTCAAAAACAAACAAAAACCCAATACAACAAATCCTCCACAACCAAGGAAAAAATAAAACAACACCCAAAAAACTAAATAAAACAAAACACTAAACTATAATAACCAAATAAAAGCACAGAAAAAATGTGGAGTTTATTTCCTCCAACTTTGATATGGTAGTTTTTGTTTTATTTTATTTTATATATAAATAAAAATGAATGAATAAAAACTTAGCTACTAGGGTAAATGTTAACAATTGAACTGTCATTTACACCTGCTGGGAGAGGGAAAATAAGTATTCTCCAATGGACTGAGACTAGATATAGCCACCATGGTGGGCCACATGTCCAGTAGTGATTTATCAACATAAAATGTACTTTTCTTAAAGTGTAATTAAAGCCTGGTTCCAGCATATCATGATTTTGGCTCCAAGTCAGAACAAATGGATTCTAAAACAATAAAATCATTCAAACTACTTCCTAAAATAGTGGAGTTATTCTAGAGATCAAAAAGAGAAGAAAAGTGGGGGTGTTAAAAAAGACATAATGTACCCTTAAAAGACAGATTTAAGAAAGCAATTATAAGATAAAATTTAAAATCTCACAAATGAAATAAAAATACCACACAAAAATGTATGGGACGCAGTAGACATAGCTCAAAGGAAAGCTTGTAACTGTAACACCTACCCTCGTTGAGGAGGAAAAAGAGCTGAAGTGAATAACCAGCACTGAGATTAAAGATATAAGAAAATAATAATTAAATAAACAACCTAGCAGAACAAAACAGATTTAATAAAAATTAGATCAGAAATGAAGAAAATAGATACTCCAAGAACAATAAAAAAATTGAGGAAATTAAGTTTTGTTCTTTCAAGACACCAACAAAAAGTATAAAACTTAGCTGAACTGTCACAGAAAATAATAAAATAACCAAGTTAAATCATAAAATGGGGACTTAGAAGGATGCAGTGCTTTAAGAAATAAAAAAACTCAACAAAGAAAAGGGTAGGACAAGATAGTTTACCTAGTAAATGTTCCAAATCCTCAAACTCTGAGAGAAGGAAGGGAGGCAGAGGAAGAAAGATTGAGACACACACACAGAGGTGGGCAAAGAGAGGGAAGAGGAAGAAAGAAAGAATGAGGGAGAGAGAAAGATGTGTGTGTGTGTGAGGGGGAGAGAGAGAGAGAGAGAGAGGGAGAGAGAGAGAGAGAGGGAGAGAGAGGGAGAGAGAGAGAGAGAGAGAGAGAGAGAGAGAGAGAGAGAGAGAGAATGATTGGCTATGAAACACCCAGTTCATTCTGAGGCAATATCCTTATATCAAAGAACAGTACAGAAACACAATGCCAGAGATCACATATGCATATGAATGCAAATATGGAGAGCATCGAAGTAAGGGCATGGTGTAGTAGAAGGATGCCCCCTGTTTAAGTAGGAATTCTCCAGGCATGCAGACATAATTTAACTCTTATGTAATAAATCAATCTGTGTAATACATTACATTAATAGAATACAAAATAACAACTAGGTGATTATCTCAATTTGTTCAGAAAAAAGAAAAGCATGTGGAAAAACGCCATACCTAAGGCTCAGGGGGCATTGCTGAAGAGGGAGCAGAAAGACTGCCAGAGCCAGAGGATTAGGGTCTTTGCTATGAGAGGGTGACTCGTGGTACCATCAGAACCTAAGCCTGTAAAATCTCGCCAAAATGATCACCCAACAAACTGAGCAAGGAGAGCACCAACAAACGTGCCAAACTGCACGGGAAAGGTCCATGAGATCCCATCTCACACAAGGACCACACGCAACTGAGTAAAGCTGGGAGGAACACACCGACTGGGTGTCTGGTGCCAAATGAACAGCCCTGAAAACATATGCACATGTAACATGACATGCGCCCAATGGGTTATATTTGGAAATATATGTATATACCAATACATAAGTTCATGCAAGAACAATTAATGAAAAAGAAGCCATGAATTTGAAGGAGAGTAGGAAGGGGTATACCAGAGGGCTCTGAGGGAAGAAAATGAAGGAAGAAATGTTAATTCAAATACAATCTGAAAAATAAACAACAACATAAAGCTACCACTTCTTTACAATAAAAACATAACTCTAAATTGAGAAAGAAAAGAATGTACTCAATATGACAGAGGACATATGAAAATACCACAAATAACCCCACATTAGTGAAAAATTGAATTAAAACCAGGATATTTGCCTTTATTGCTGTTATTCCACATTATTTTGGCAAGGCAAGCCAGTAAAATTAGACATCTAAAAGAAAAGATTTCCTAGCAAAAATTAAGAAATGGTCTCAACATTCCAAAAAGGCATGATTGCATATTTAGAAAATCCCAAATAATAAGCAGGCACATAAAATACTACCATGGTTCATTGCATCAGCAATGAGTCATAAAAATTTAAACCCTAATTCTATTTACAATAGCTTCTACAATGATAGAATAGGGATAAGGCAAAGTAAAAGCTTAAAAAAAGCTAAAAGACTTGTATACTGGAAGCTACACAGCATTACTGGGTGCTTTAAAGAATGGTTAATTAACTGAGAAGCTACACTGGATCCATAGATTCAAAAAGTAAATATTGTTTGGCAGAAATCATATCCAAATACATATACAGGTTGAGTAAAAACCCTTAAAATTTTCAGTGGCTTATCCTTTTTAAGAAGTGAAAGAGATGATCCTTTATTGTCTATGAAATTATTGGGAACTGCAAATGACAAAAAAATGAGATATTAAAAGCTGAAATTTACCCCTGTTTGACTGAGCCCTTATTTGAATATAATACAATTTAAAATGAGGTCTTTGTTTTGGGTCATAGCCCAGTCTGACAGACTGACTGATGACAATCTGATTAATGACTGACGGGAAACACCATGTGACAATGAAGGCAGGGAGAACGGGAAGCCAGCAGAAACCAGGGAGCAGTTTCCTGCCCAGAACTTAGAGGGGAATCAACTGTGGTTGTTGTCACCTTATTATCAGTTTGCTGATGATATGATAGTGTACATAAGTGACCCCAAGAACTCTACCAAAGAACTTCTACAGCTGATAAATACCTTCAGTGAAGTGGCAGGATACAAAATCAACTCAAAAAAATCAGTAGCCCTCCTATACACAAAGGATAAAGAAACTGAGAGGGAAATCAGAGAAACATCACCTTTCACAATAGCCACAAATAGC
>PVIU01033496.1:0-12347 GCA_004026605.1 Ondatra zibethicus
ATTATGGGTGTCGTTTGCCTTCCTTAGTTGTGGTTTACCTTCTAGTACTTTCTGTAAGGCTGGGTTCGTGGCTACATATTGCTTAAATTTGTTTTTATCCTGGAATATCTTGTTTTCCCCATCGATGGTGAAAGAAAGCTTTGCTGGGTATAGTAGTCTGGGCTTGCATCCATGGTCTCTTAGTTTCTGCAGCACATCTCTCCAAGTCCTTCTAGCTTTCATGGTTTCCATAGAGAAGTCAGGTGTAATTCTGATAGGTTTACCCTTATATGTTACTTGACCTTTTTCCTTTGCGGCTCTTAATATTCTTTCTTTATTCTGTATGTTTTGTGTGTTGATTATTATATGGCGAGGGGATGATTTTTTTATATCCAGCCTATTTGGTGTTCTGTATGCTTCTTGAACCTTCATAGGAATATCCTTCTTTATGTTCGGGAAGTTTTCTTCAATAATTTTGTTGAATATATTTTCTGGGCCTTTGGAGTGGAATTCTCCTTCTTCTATCCCAATTATTCTTAGATTTCGTCTTTTCATGGTGTCCCAGATTTCCTGGATTTTTTGTCTTGTGAATTTGTTGGATTTGTTGTTTTCTTCTATCACTGAGTTTATTTTCTCTATCGTGTCTTCTGCATCTGAGATTCTTTCTTCTATCTCTTGTATTCTTTTGGTTATACTTGTCTGTGTGGTTCCCGTTCGTGTATCCAGATTTTCCATTTCCCGCCATCTCTTGGTTTGTGTTTTCTTCATTGCCTCCATTTCAGTTTTCAAGTTTTGAACTTTTTCAGTTACCTGTTTGATTGCTTTTCCTTGGTTTTCTAGGGTATCTTTGAGGAATTTATTCATTTCTTCTAACTTTTTGTTAGTTTTCTCATCCCTTTCGATAAAGGAGTTTTTCACCTCTTCTTTAAAGGACTCTATAACTTTCATAAAGCTACGTTTAAAGTCAATTTCTTCTACTTCATCTGGGATAGGTTGCTTGGGTTTTCCTGTTCCATACTCACTGGATTCTGGTGTTGTCATGTTGCTTTTCAGGTTGTTGCATGAATTCTTTGATTGGTGCCTGCCCATCTCTTCTGA
This sequence comes from Ondatra zibethicus, assembly GCA_004026605.1. Classification (NCBI taxonomy): domain Eukaryota; kingdom Metazoa; phylum Chordata; class Mammalia; order Rodentia; family Cricetidae; genus Ondatra; species Ondatra zibethicus. Next base: position 1,078 of record PVIU01033496.1, read on the forward strand.
GAGTTGCCTGCTCTGCTCCGTTCAGCTCCGCACGGCTCCCGGGGTCTGGATGAATCTGCGGAAGCTTGTTGTGCTCCTTCCTCGCCCAGGGGTTCCTGGTCCCAAGGGCGGGCTTACTGAGAGATGCCTGCTCTGCTCGGCTAGGCTCCGTGGGACAAAGGAGGCCCTCTAGCATGGGACTCGCCCTTCCCCCAAGGCCTCAGCCTGGATAGGCTGAGTTCCGATGCAGATAGGACCACGCAGATGAGAAGAGATGCCCGGGTGTGAGCAGGGTTGGGATAAGCAGCAAAGCCAGTAGAGGGGGGCCCTAAGTGGCCAGAAGGCCTCGGGGACGGGCTGGGACCCACTTACTGGGGTCCAGATGAATCTGTGGAAGCTCTAGTCTTGCTTTCATATCTATTATTTTTCTTCAAAGTTTGATTGCTCATCCTTTGTATTCAGTACACTTATCCTCATGTCATGTCTGTTTTAAGCATAGCTGTCTTCCAATTTATTTTAAATTCTTTCCCATATAATAATATTATTTAGGCTCTTGATTTATTTCATTGTCTCTGCGTTTAGCAGTTCTGTTGCTTTATCATCATTAATTTTTTATAGATTAAACCTCAATATTTTCTATTTCTCTACTCTAAAGAACTAATAGGAGCATTCCTTTTGTTTATTTTTGCTTAGATTATGTATTTCTCAAACTGTTTGACTTTTGTATGTTGTACTCTTCTTTGGAATTTTGTGGTATTTTTACATGTTTGTGAAAAAATTTTGTTGACTTCTGTTGAGTCAGGAAACTTTAGTCTGGATCTTTGACTATCTCTACCTCTGCCAGGTGAGTATTACTAGCTGAGTTATTGTTTCAGACTGAACTAATTGGTCCTGTATATTTTATTGCCTGAAGCAAAGACCTGTATTTTGAGATCTGCTTGATCAGAAAGCCTGCCTTGCTGTCATTCCTTGTGTCTCTTGCCCCTCCATTCCTCTCCCCTAGGTTTATCAGAAACCACCATTCGTATCCCATTGGCTAGGATATTTTATGCTACTTATTAAAGTGATACCAGCTAGGGAATAGAGCAATCTTTGTTGGGAAGAAAGGACTGTTTAGGAATTTTGAGAAGACACCAACAATGCTTGCCCTACAGAAGTGGAGCAGACAGGAAGGGGCAGATATGCATTACCTAGATCTGAAGATCAGTTTTTCAAATCAAGAAGGATCCCAACAGTCTATGCACTGTTCAGTGAGCACTATTCTTAATTTTGCTCCAGCGTTATGAAACAAACTCAAATTGGTAAAATTACTGGGAACTCTCAAGAGCTGATTGACTCCCCATATCATATTAATACAGTGGGGATGTGGAAACTCATAACATTGTGGCCTATCCCAAGTTGCTTATAGATGATTTTTTGTGATTATTATTTTTAAAATAATTTCAATAGATTCAAGGAGAGAAATATCTATTTCTTAACCTGAAAGTGTGGTACTGTTTGTTAATTAAGGATTAAATTTGGTTCCATGGAAACAAAATGCCTACTTTTTTCTTTAAAAATTGAAATAATTCCCATTATTTAACTAAATTTAATGTTGTCTGTGTTCCCAGGAAGCTTAGTGGGACAGGATTTGTTTATAAGAGCACCTGTCTCTCAGCTTACACTGCATGATTTCATGACTCATGCTACTTTTTCTCAGCATGAAAGGCTGTGTGTACTTGTTATGACCATAAGTAAACTAAAATTCTGACTGGAATTAGATAACATATGCAACTTAAAAACAAATTATTTCTCAGACAGAAAACAGTATACTGTACCATATATAAATGTTTATCAAAACAACAGCTTCTTGGGCTGGGGAGATGGCTCAGCAGTTGGGGAGATGGCTCAGCAATTAAGAAGACTGGCTGTTCATCCAGAGTTTCCCAGTCCAATTCCCAGCTACCACATGGTAGCTGACAGCCATTCAAAATGAGATCTTGTGCCCTTTACTGAACTGCAGACAGAACACTGTATACATAATAAATACATAAATAAAATCTTTTAAAGAAACTTCTTAAGCCAACTAACAGAGAAGAAAGTATGGAACAGGCCTGAGCTTACAGTTACAGGACTTTCTGTACAAGACCCCTGCAGTATAACCATAAAGACCAAGAAGTGACAAAAATGGAACTACATGAAACTGTAAAGCTTCTATACAGCAAAGGAATCACCATTTGACAGAAGAGGTATCCCTAGAATGGGGAAACTATCTTTAACCAGTTCTATACCTGAAAAGGGGCTAATATCTAAAAAATACAAAGAACTTTTAAAAAAAGTCACGAAAGCAAACAACCCAGTTGAAAATGGAGCCTAGATCTAAACAGAAATTTCTTAAAAGATGAAACACAAATGGCTGAGTAACATTTTTAAACTGTTTCATATTTTAACCAACAAGGAAATGAAAATTAAAACTATTTTAGATTTCATCTTACCCAAGTCTAAATGACAAAGATAAAAATAAAATTGATAATATGCTGTGTGCAATGGTCTTGTACCCTGTAAAGATTTATCACTTATATTGTTTTAATAAAATGCTGATTGGCCAGTAGTCAGCAGGAATCATAGGTGGGGCAACCAGGCAGGAAATATAAGCAGGGGGATGAGAACAGGATAATTCTGGGAAGATTAAAGGCTCAGTCTGCAGTTGTTACCTAGACCAAGAGGAAGCAAGATGAGAATGCCTCACTGATAAAAGGCATCAAGCCTCCTGGATAAATAGACAAGAATTTTGGACTAATTTAAGATGTAAGAGTTAATAAGAAGCCTGAGGTAATAGGCCAACCAGCTTATAAGTAATGCAGACTTCTGTGTGTTCCTTTGGGACTGAACAGCTGTGGGATCAGACAGGACAAAAACCTCTGTCAACAATAAGAGATATTGATATGTATATGTGAAAGCAAGGCATTTATTCACTGCTGGTGGGCTTGGAAATTGTTTGAATCACTATGAAAATCACTGTAGAGATTCTTCAAAGAGCTGGAAAGAGATCTACCACTTGAGCTAACTATATCATTCTTAGGAATGTACCCACCCAAAACTAAATTTTACCAGAAAGATACTTGTTCTTGTATGTTCATTGCTGCTTTATTTACAATGATCAGCAAATAGAAACTGTCTAGATGGCTTCAAATAATGACTAGTTAATGAGAATATTGTGTATTTACACAAGGAAATTCTATTAATCTGTTAAGAAAAATGGAATTTTAACTTCAATGGATAGATCTAGAAACAATAATCCTGTGTGAAGCAGTCCAGACACTGGAAGACAAGCACTACAGATTCTCTCTCACTTGTTGATGATACCTTTGAATCTTTAGACACATGTGTTTCATTTGAAATATGTAGTAGGAGGCTGCTTGTTTGTTCCCAGATGCCCAGATTTGAAATAACCACTCAGAAACTATATTATTTAAATCACTGCTTGGCCTATTAGCTCTAGATTCTTATTGGCTAGCTCTTACATTTTAAATTAACCCATCTCCATTAATCTGTGCATCACCACAAGGTCATGGCCCACCAGCAAATTTCCAGCTCGCAGCTTATATCTTTCCCCTCTGGCAGCTCCATGGTGTCTCTTGACTCTGCCTTCTTTCTCCCAGCATTCAGTTTAGTTTTCCCTGCCAACCTCTATTCTACCCTGTTATAGGCCCGAAGCAGTTTTTTAATTAATCAATAATAATCACAGCATACAGTGAGAAATAACGCATTACTTCCCCTTTTCTGTCTAAATAAAAGGAAGATTTTAAGTTTAGCATAGCAAAATTACATATAACAAAACAGGTATCAACCAATAATTACAGTTACAATATTTATATCTACTTTATCTCTTATCATAACTAAGAAAAACAATAATAGTAACTATCTATTATTCAAGTCCATCAAAAAACCCCTGAAGGATATAATATTACCTATGTTAACAGAAATTGCATTGTAAACAACTTCCCAAACTCTAGATTGACAGAGACATCTCACTGCCTAAACAGTCACTTGAAGTTCTGTATTACTGGGGCACCCATCTTCAGCCTACTGGCCCATACTATTCAGCAGACATTTCCAAGAAGCAGGAAAGTTGAAGATTTGTTCTGCCTTGAAATGGCAAAGTTGCTTTCTTCTGTTTCCTGCAGAATATCTAGCAGATTCTTTCATGAAGTAGAAACCCCAAAGGACTGTCTCACCTTCATTAAACAACTTTAGCAGTCATTTCTCTGTGGGTTCTGCATGTCCAGTTCATACAGTATAACATTCAAGTAGTTCAGGCAAGAATAGTTTCTTGCACAAATGTCTAACAAACTCCATAAGGAGTCTCTTTGATGCCCAATTACTTCATCTTGAAGTAATTGGTGCTGCCAAGAGCAGACTGTCTCACTGTCATGAAAAGTCCTAAGTTCTTAAAACATCTTAAATGCCATATTCTGTAGTCTTTACAAGGCTTGAAGAATAACTATCCATCAGAAATATACCTCTGTGCATCTAGGAAACTTAACTAAGATGACTACAAGCTTGACTATTATAGAGAATCATCTATTAACCTATATTTCTTAATTATACAATACATTTTTAAGTGAGATGCACAAATGCAATACTTTAATCAAGAGCAGAAATATACATATAGTAAAATTAACCTAAAATTTCTATCAATAAATCAAGATCCATACCAATGAAAATCTCTATATCATATCCCTCTTTAAATATAAACAAACATTTATAGATGTGGGTGTCCCCTCTATGTGCTATGATTACCATTAATGAATGAAAAAACTTCTTTGGACCTATAGCAAGGCAGAACTTAGGTAGGCATGGAAAGCTATGCTGAATGTTGGGAGAAAGAAGGGCAGAGTCAGGGAGACACCATGGATTTGCCACCAGAGATAGACCTGCTGAAATTTTGCATTTTGAAATGCAAGCTTTTTGGACTGTACTGCCAGTGTGACCTCTGGCTCTTTTGGGAAATAGAGCATTTGGATGAGGTTTGTGAGCAGGCTACTGCAGCTTGCTTAATGGCAACATAGACTGGCCATGTGCATGACTCTCAGAGGCGCAAGTGGTTCTGCCATGCTGGACTATGTCAAGTAAGCAGGAAGTACTATATATATTACAGATATGCAATAAAGACAAATCCAGATGGAAAATAACTCTAAACAAGTCACAGTGTTGGATAAATGTACGTATTCTTGGAAGAGAGAAGAAAAAGAGTATAGAGAGTCATAAAAAAAGTTAATGCATTAAAAAAGGGATAAAGTCTTAAAGAGACAGAGTACAGATTGTCATAGATTAAAGGGAGTAAAGAAAAATAAGCTACGTAAAAATGGAAAAGTCACAGAGAGTCTGAATTATGGATATTATTGTGTTATCTTTGAATTTTTGACTGTGAAGGAATTAAGTACAGAGAGATCTTTCATTGTATGGGCTGCTAAGCTAAACCAGCATGTATATTATAAAGGTATCATGACTTCCAAATTTGGGTCTAAGGATATTTGCTTTGGAAAAGAGATTTTTCTCTTGTTTCCACAGATGATGAGAACCTGTGGATTGCCTCCAGTCTGGTGTGGTTTGATGAACCAAAATCCCCTGAAAGAACACCAATAACACCCCAAAAATACCCTCAAAAATTACTTCACACAATAAACAGAAGGAAGCATTTTGGAGAGAAATAACTATGCCCATATTCCTAAATATTGTCTATAAATGTTTGTTTACATTTAAAGAGGGATATGCTATAGAGATGCATACTTTGCATTGTTATGGATCTTTGTTTATTGATAAAATTTAAGGTCAATTTTGTTATATGTATATGTATTTCTGATCTTTATTAAGGTATTTTGTTTGTGTAGCTCATTTAAAAATGCAATGTATAAATAAGAAATATAGGTTAATAGATAATCATCTATAATAGTCAAGCTTGTAGTCATGTTAGCTAGATTTTCTAGATGGACAGAGATATATTTCAGGTGGATAGGCATTCTTCAAACTTTTCAAAGACTACAGGATATAGCATTTTAAATGTTTTAAGAACTTAGGACTTTTCATGACATTGAGACACATCTGCTCCTGACAGGACCAATTCCTTCAAAAGAAAGGTAGGCATTGAAGAGCCATTTGGGCAAGAAACTGCTCTTGCATGGACTGCTTAACTGGACATGTAGGACCTGCAGAGAAATGACTGCTGAACTTGCCTAAAGGTGAGCTGGTCCTTTGCAGTTCCTGCTTCATGAAAGAATATGTGAGACATTCTGCAAGACACAGAAAAAAGTGACTGACAAACTGATAGTATAGGCCTGTAGATTGAAGATGGATGCCCCAATGGTACAGAAGAACTTTGGGTGATTGTCCAGACAGCAAGATGTCTCTGTCAATTCTAGAGTTTTAGAATTTGCTTACAATGTATTACCTGTTACTTAGGTAATATTATATCCTTTTGGAGTCTTTGATGGAGTTCAAGAATTTATACTTATAGTTTTCCTTAGTTATGGTAAAAGATAAAATGCATATAAATATTGTAACTGTAATTATTGCTTGATAACTGTTTTTTATATGTAATTTTACTGTGTTAAAGTTAAAACATTCTTTTTTTATTTAAACAGAAAAGGGGAGGTGATGTGGGAGTCCCCTCTATGTGCTATGATTACCATTAATGAATAAAGAAACTGCTTTGGACCTATAGTAAGGCAGAGCTTAGGTAGGCAGGGAAAGCTAGACAGACTGCTGGGAGTCAGAAGGGTAGAGTCAGAGAGACGCCATGGATCCAACACTGGAGATAGACATTCTGAAACTTTGCTGGTAGGTCACGACCTTGTGTTGATACACAGATTAATGGAGATGGGTTAAATTAATATGTAAGAGTTAGCCAATAAGAAGCCAGAGCAAGTGGGTCAAGCAGTGATTTAATTAATACAGTTTCTATGTGATTATTTCAGGTCTGAGCTAGCCAGATGACCAGGATGAACAAGCAGGCCCTCTTCCTACAATTTATAAACAGTCATTTAGGGAACTTGAGCATAGTTCTTTCCATACTTCTTCCTGCTTTTTGTAGGGCAAAGTAATTTACTGGGGGTATTCACAGCAATCTTTTGGGGCTTTTGGTTCATCAAACCTCATTAGTCTGGAAGGAGACCATAGGTTCTCATTTTCTGTGTAAACTAAAGAAGAACTCTTTTTCCAAAGCAACATATCCTTAGGTCCATATTTTGAAATCAAAATACCTTTAAAATATATATGTCTGTTTAGCTTAGCACCCCATATAATGAAATATCTCTCTGTATTTAGCTCTTTCACAGTCAAAATATTTAATGAAAACACAATAATATACATAATCCAGACTTTCTGTGTATATTCCATCTTTACATGGCTTTTTTTTTCTCTATTACTTTTTCTACAAGTTTTTAAAGATTTTGTTCTATGTTTTTCCAAGAAACCATTTACTTCTTTTTACAACTATACTCTTTTTCTCTCCCAAGCCTATGTATATTTATCCAACACTGTGACCCAGTTAGAGGTTGTTTTATCTGAATCTGTCTTTATTGCATATCTGTAATCCTTTTCTGACCAGAAGTGCCTTTTTTTTTTTGAGACAGGGTTTCTCTGTAGCTTTGGAGCCTGTCCTGGAACTAGCTCTTGTAGACCAGACTGGTCTTGAGCTCACAGAGATCCACCAGCCTCTCCCTCCTGAGTGCTGGGATTAAAGGCATGCGCCAACACCGCCCTGCCAGAAGTGCCTTTTTTAAAATGCTAAGTGGACATGGCTAAGACCAACTCTGAGGCATTTCCTATTGGCTCCACCCAATCCAAAATGGTAGAGACATGTTCGCTGTTTCTGAGAGCCATGCACATTGCCCCGTTTTCAGGCACACAGCAGGTCTATGTTGCCATTAAGCTAGTTGTCACAAATCTCAATTAATTGATTCATAGCTGGACCTCCCAAAAGAGTCAGAGCTGTTTGTGCTGGTGAACCAGGAAGCTGCTGTTTTTTTTTTTTAAAGAAGCCACACAGTTTTTACTGCACCTCCTTTGCAAACAGAGCCTATCTGAAAAATATGCTGTTACCAAGAAGCTGTACTTGGCTCCTGTTTTTGTGGGCCTAGAAGTCTTTGTTTTTTAAAAAATATTTTCTTAGACTTTAAATGGAAATTCTTGCCCCATGCTGGTGGGCCAATCTGTAGTAGGAGGCTACTTGTTTGTTCCCAGCTGCCTAGACTTGAAATAACCACACAGAAACTATATCATTTAAATCACTGCTTGGCCTATTAGCTCTAGCTTCTTATTGGCTAGCTCTTACATCCCAAATTAACCCATCTCCATTAATCTGTGCATCACTACAAGGTTGTGGCCTACCAGCAAAGAATTTCTAATGTGGGAATTCCACATCAGAAATACAAATAGACTTCAGGAATAGGGGGGCTTTCAAGGGAGGGGAGACAAAATGAAACAGTATAAAGTATATTCTAAATGTGAATAATGGGACCTGGAGGATTATATTTTGGTGGTAGTGGGGGCATGGTAGAGAAGGGAATGTGTGGAAGAGTAACAAACACTTAAGGCCTTTTGGAAACACCATAAGGAAATCCAGAATTATAGAAACTTTTCAAAATGTATATACATACATTTGTAAAATAGAGTTTTAATGAAGTTACCCTGCAACAGGAGACAATGCCTCATTTGATACCATACCTTAGCAAACAAACAAAACAAAAACCTCTAGCACCATTACCTCTTTTGGACTTATTAGAAAAAGTATCCTATAGACCCCAAAGGTTTTAGGTAATTGTCATACTCTTGTCTAATTTCCAGAACTTGGTAGTGAGACTCAATTGCTAAACCACCACATACTTGAATCATAAGTCATGTGAAAATAAGGCTGTCAGTCGCTTATAAATTTCTTTCCTACTGGATAGCTAGCTTTTATAGTATTAGAGAGTGTTCTGCACATTATAGGAAGAGAATCAATTCACTGAGCTGTGAACATGCAAGCTACAATAATCACTGACCTGAAAAGATATACGTACTGGGGCAATAGTCGCACATATAATATAGGAGTAAGCAGCTAGTTTCTGGTTGGATTTAAGTTGTGCTTCACAAGATGAAACCTTCACCTGACACCATTGTTGGGACAAGAACCTCTAACAGATAGGGAACCCAGTGCTATTGTTCTGTCAAATGTATATAGTATTAAAATGACTTATTGCTGTACCTATAGATCAGTGTGTCTCTCAACCCTCATCAGAGGAACTTCTTGAAGTAGATGCCAATTAAAACAGAGACCCTGAACTGGTCAACGTGAAGAGAATAAAAAACGATAGAGTGCTCAGACCCATATGGGATGCAAAATTCACAGTCTTACCCCCAAGGCTCAGGAATCCTCTCAGAAGAGGCAACAGAAAGATTTTAAGAACTAGGTGATAGATAACTTCAATGAAACTGGTTTTCCAGACCTCGGGTGGAAGTTGCATATATGAATTCACATGATGCACAGAACTGGCATTGTGCATAAAACATACTCAAGGAAGGAAGATAAAATACAAGCTTATGACAGAGGGAGGTGGACATGAAATCCTATCATTAATCAAAAGCCTTTGGCATTGGATAGATAACAGCTGGGCGAGGGAGAGTCATTTTCCTTTAATGAGGTGAACCCTGGTAAGCTGACTACACTCCATTGCAGGACTCATGCCCAAGAGTAGCTGGGTAACACAAACTGGACTTGGTGGGGAAAACAAGAAAACTCCAGGTTGAATGGGTAGGAAGGTGAAGGCAGAAAGGGTAGATATGGGAGGAGTTAGGGGAGGTGAGGATACGTGATCAAAATACATCATATAAAATTCTCAAATGTTTATTGAGAAAATTTTATTTAAAATTATATTTCCCCTAACTTCCAAAAGAATTTTCAATATATTATTTTAATTATGTGGTTTTCAAAAGTTGAATTTGGGTGTAGGGTTGTAGCTGAACAAAAGACTAGCTGCCTAGCATTGGCAAGACCCTGAGTTCAATCCCAGATGTAGTGTTAATAACAACAATACAAACTGTGTGTGTTCTATTGGCAACAAAAATCTGCCCACACAGTCTGATTTCACTAAAATGGCCACTTTCTAATAGAACCTTTTGAGTAGAAGGAGGTCAAATGTCAGGGTGCTTTGGTGTGTATCTCAGGGTTACCTTGTCATGCACCCTTCATCTGAAAAGAGATTAGGAGAAATAGCTATATCAGAATCACTGAAGGAATGCCACTGGAGATGATGTCCAGTCTGTCATCTTGATTTGTGTTCATCTGAACCCAAGGAAGAATGTTTGTGCAGACCACAGTATCCAGAAAAGTAGCTTCTCTTAGAAATAGCTTCATCTTCAATAACAAGAGGTGAGATTTGCAGATGGTCTCTGTCCTATGGTCCCTAACACAGCACATTGGGGTCACCTTTGGGCACATATTCACTTCTGATTACCACCTACCTGTTTCAACTTATATTGGCACTTTTTCTTCAAAGAATCCACCACTGTCAAAAATAGTAAGCATTGGGAATTGGGTTTAGGGGCTGGGGATTGAGCTCAGTATTAGAGTGCTTGCCTAGCAAACATAAGGCCCTGGTTTTGGTCCTCCACTCCAGAAAAATAATAGATTCAATGAATAAATAAAATTATTTATTTCACCAGTGAAGCAATTAAAAATAAAGTATATTTAAAATTTCATGAACTGAATGAATGGAATTGTAAAAATCACTTTATTTGAAGTAAAACTTAAATATGTATAGTTTCATCCCAGGCTCATTTAGAATGCCAAAGCAAAACTCTGACTATGCAGTAATAAAGGACTCACATATATATGAGTATAAGTGCCTATATAATTTTCAAAATAATACTAAGTGATAATTAATTAAAGGCTAAATTCCAAGATATGTAACCTACTGGATTGTAAAAGTTCATCATAAAATGATTCTGTTTTATTTTATATAATGATTAGAAAAATTCTTTTTTTTTTTTTTTTTTGTCCCATTAAAGTTTTATTAAGAAGTGAACACAAATAAGTTTTAGGTATTTGGCCAAAATGGTAGGATAACTCTAAAGTTTTTTTTTTTCCATACATTGTTTTGTTTTATTTTTTCCATTCAAGAACATAATTAAAGATAAAAAAAAATTTTTTTCCTTTCTTCCCCTTCTCCCGGTCCCCTCCCACTACCCCCCACCCCTCCTCCCTCCCCCTTCTTCCTTGAAAGAGGGCATGGTGCCCTGCCCTGTTGGAAGTCCAAGGCCCACCCCCATCC
>PVIU01033497.1:0-12350 GCA_004026605.1 Ondatra zibethicus
CTTCACCTGCACCTTGGGGGCTCAATCCATTGCTCTGATGTGAATGTGGGTCTCTGTCTCTATCTCCATCCATCGGATGAAATTTCTCCCACCTCTATCCCCGCCCCTGGCTTCCAACTTTTGCTTGATGATCCTGTTTGCTTCCAACTTCCAGGAGGTTCTGTGTATGCTTTCTTTGGGTTCACCTAGGTATTCACCTAGGTATTCAGCACTCCTTCCTAGGCCAGGAGGGATGGGGGTGGGCCTTGGACTTCCAACAGGGCAGGGCACCATGCCCTCTTTCAAGGAAGAAGGGGGAGGGAGGAGGGGTGGGGTGGTAGTGGGAGGGGACCGGGAGAAGGGGAGGAAAGGAAAAAAAATTTATTTCTTTAATTATGTTCAACTTCCTTAGCAATCAGGGAAATGCAGATCAAAACAACTTTGAGATACCATCTTACACCTGTCAGAGTGTGGTTTGTTTTTTGTGCCAGATGATATATATGAGAATCATTTTACTCTGCATGCAGACATCTAGTTTACAGAATATCATTTTTTGAAGGTGCCATCTTTATATCAGTGTGTATTTTTCCATTTTTTTTTATTTTTTTCCATTAAAAAAATTTACATTTCCTCCCCTTCTCCCAGTCCCCTCCCGCTCCCCCCTCCTCCCTCCAGCTGCTTCCCCAAAAGAGTGCATGGCGCCCTGCCCTGTGGGAAGTCCAAGGCCCTCCCCCCTCCATCCCGGCATAGGAAGGTGTGCATCCAAATAGACTAGGTTCCCCAAAAGATAATACATGCAGAAGAGATAGGTCCTGGTGTCATTGTTGATGGGTTCTCAGTCTGTCCTCATTGGCAGCCACATTTAGAGAGTCCAGTTTGATAATATGCTCGTTCAGTCCGGGTCCAGCTGGATTTGGTGAGCTCCAATTAGATCAGTCACACTGTCTGAGTGGGTGGTCCAGCCCCTCATGGTCCTAACTTCCTTGCTCATCTTCTCCCACGTTCTGCTCTTGGACTGGACCTTGGGAGCTCAATCCATTGCTCTGATGTGAATGTGGGTCTGTGTCTATCTCCATCCATCGGACGAAATTTCTATGGTGGTGATAAAGATATTCATCAGTGTGACTAAGGGACAATCAGTGTGTATTTTTTAGTAGCTTTGTCAAATATTAGCTAGGTATAAACCTGTGAACTCATTTTTTTCTTCAGCCTTTCTCACCATTCTACATGTCTGTTTTTGTGCCACTACTGTGTTGCTTACACTATTGCTCTATGGTGTAGCTTTAAATCTGAAATGGTTCCTGTTTTAAGAAACAAACAAACAACCACAACAAAAAACAAAACAAAAAACAACAACAAAAAAAAGGTAGTCCCTTTATCTTTTTTTCACTCTCAGGATTTCTTTGGTCATTTAAAGTCTTTTTTTTTCCATATGAATAGCATTTCCAGGGGGTTTTGACAGAAGGAATCATCCCACTCAAAGCACAGTTAATTAAGGAAATTTTAGAATTTCTTTACAACCCTTCAGTATATTCAAGTTTGTCAAATAATTACTAAGGTACATGGGCGTAGAATTATTTGAAAGTTTCTCATAAAAATATATGATTCATTCCTTACAATTCCACTAATTATTGTTAACAATCTATAAATAGAAAATATAAGTAGGAAGTACATACTGTATACAGCAGTACACAAGGAAAAAGACTATAAAATCTTGCCAAGACAGAGAAAGGCGGTTTTGAAAAAATTCCTACCTCTGAAAATGGTCTGTCAGTTATGCTAGGCCTTAGCCAAAGTTGGTTGCTTCAATGTTGCAAATGAGACTTTGGGTGATTGTTCAGGTAGCTAATTGTCTCCATCATATATTGCTCATTTTGGAAAATGCTTGATTGCACTTCCTGCTTACTCAAGTAATATTATCTCCCTACTAGGATCTTTGATGGGGTTGAAGACTAGATAGTTGTAGTTACTTTCCTCTCATGACTTGGCCAAGTTATTTATTATACAAGACTTAAATTCATTAGGTTAGGATAATTATTGAAACATTTATCATATGTTTCTAGCTTGAAATATTTGTTCTTATTGTATATAATTTTGTATTAGCCTTAGAACTCTCTTATTTAAACGAAAGGGGGAGGTGCTGTGGGAATTCCTACTACCAGTAGTCTTTAAGTTCCCTACCCATTTGGTTTATACTATTTATGCTGATGTAAAGCACGTGTCCAGCTTCTTTACTGGCTGCGGGATTCAGTTGCTTTTCTCCATTCCAGCAAAGATTGTGACTTGTGAATCTACCCCTGAGTAAATATCCCTCTTTTATTTTCAAAAAGTCATACATCAAATCATATTTTTGCTTATACAGCATTTCATATATCTCTTTTAGCCAATAAATAGTTTCTGAATTTTTAACTAATCTACATTTTTTTCCATTTTTAATTCACTGTCAGATGTGGCTAAAGATTGGTTAAGGTAAAACAGGTCACCAAATCTTTCCTTAGTATGTTTCAACAATGACCTTCCTAATAGACGATCAAGAACAGATTAAGACTGAACATAAAACCAAGCTCTGAATTTACAGGAATATGGGTCATATGAAGTGGAGAAATGTGGTAAGCAGCTTTGCAACATATTGTGAAGATATAGGTAAAGAGCCATGTGTGGAACTAGAACAGATGGGGAGAACAGAAGAACAACAAACTTAAAAAGGGTCATTGAATTTATGACTGGAGGTCTGTATGTGCTGAGTCGCCATAATTTAGGAGCAAACAATGTCATTGCTAAAGGAGACCAAAGTGCTGCATATTACCAGAAGGTAATACTTCAATTGAAATGTATCACAAATCCACACTTCTGAAAGAATAGGTAAATGTTTTTGATTAACTCAATTACTTCTGTGCCACTGATAACACTTGTTTAAATTACAGTTGTTGAAGGCTTTCTTATTTTAGATAAAACTGATCTAAAAGCCCCCGAATGGTTTACACCACAAAGTCAAGTCACATTTCATTTTGTTTTATAATTAGAAATTTAAACACCATAAAATTCTAATTAAAATTGGGAAACAATAACTGCAAATATTTTTAAACTCATTATTCAAACTATCATTTGCTTCTTTATAGTGTGAGTTGTTTCCATTAAAACCTGGTGTTCTCATGAGGTTACAACCAAATATTAAGAACTTGCTGCAATGTAAATATTTATTGGTTAAAAAAAACTAGTTCTAACATCACCCAAAACATTTGTTCATTGTCTCTTTACTAACCTCCATCATGTTCTATGGTGAATATATTATCATTTGAAGTTTTTTTTTTAAAGAGGAGCTAACTCCATATTATTGAACAATGCCAAACTTTGTATAGCTTTCAATAAGCAATGTTTCCAGAAGGTTTTTATTTCACTATAACCTCATCCGTTGTATGTGAGTTGTTTTCACATGCAGTGTTCTTTTTGATTGATTTAATTTTACAGTAGTACATTAGCAAAACTTTAAAAATTTCCTAATTTAATTTTTTATTGATTCTTTGTGGATTTCATATCATGCATCTCAATCCCACTCATCTCGCCATGCCTTTGCATCCACCCTTTGCCCCACATTCCAAGATTAATAAAATAAAATTTAAAAGTAAAGAAAAATCTCATCACGAAAGGTATAGTGTGACACAGGATACCTCTTAGTCCATATATCTTTACTTGCAAGTGTTAATTGCAGTGAGTCATTTGTATGGTTTGAGGTCTCTGATTTCTGCTACACTATTTATACAAGTTCCTCACTGGGACTCCTCTTGCATATCCTGTTGTTGTCCTGTGTCATGGAGATTCTGCAGCTTTGGATCTGCAAAACTGGGCACTTTCACATGCTCCAGAAGATCATAGAAGAAGTGTTGTGATGGGCCAATTCCTAGCCCTGGTACTGGACCTGAACGCCAGCTGTGCTTCTCAGTCCACAATCTCTCCCTCACTCTCACCACCATTGTAAATTTGACAGCACTGTCCTGGCCTGCTCAGTCTCAGCAATAAGCAGCAAGAGGTGGGCTACAAGCCCTTGGGGCCTTCTCACCCACCCATATGCCACCAGGGCCAGTTCTACTACATTGCCCAGGCAGGCGTCATGACTACTCTTCAGAGTGTTGCAGATGACGAGAGACAGTGAGGTGCATATGAGGAACATGGGAGCAGTACTTCTCACTCCTGCCCATGTCACCATATGGCAGATAGGGGAGGGACCTGATCTCTCAAGATTATATTCTCAGGGATGGTTCACTTTGCTCCTTTCAGTGGTGTCAACTCTACCATGTTGCCCAGAGATGGTGCAGTGTCTGTTCTCACAAAGTGCTGCAGCCAGTGAGGAGCACAGTTAGCTGTTCCACTTTCGTGACCCAGGAGCCAGCTCTCTTACTTGCTTCAGGCAATAGTGAGAGAGGGGTGCAATGGGTAAGGAGATATAAGCTTTACTTTACTCATTGTGTTAAACATTTTGGAGTGGGTTATAAGGAATCAGAGAGAAAGAAAAGGCCATTAGTTTAGAAACAGAATCCATGGCGAATATGATATCTCATGAATCTACATGCTCATGTTTTTATAATATCATAAAATATAGATGTCATTAACATAATAACAGGCACAAGAAAATCTTTTGAAAAGTTTTATGGAACTAGTACAAAGCACAAGGGCTCTATTATATGCCATTTTGTAGAGATTATTTATCTTTTTTCCTTAATTTTATTCTTTAGCCTTATAGAATGTATTAAGATAATCCTTTGATTATTATTATATGAATCTAATGTTTAAAGTGGTTATACTAGCTTGAAAGCATTTAATATTTCTGTACTTTTTGAGTAAAACAAAATACATGATAGTTACCATTGATTTTTGTCCTGAAATTTTTTTGGCACTGTATGATTAGCTTAATTTCCTGAGGTATCTATGAGTTTCTTTGCTTAGTATATTAGTTTTGAAAATATGTCCTATACTTTTACTTATGTAATTATTTAGCAAAGCAGACCATGGAAATTTGTGGAACTAACCTAACTAAAGAAGAATAAAACATCTTGTGAAAAATCTCAGTACTTATACCAATGATAATAAAAATAATGCCCAAAATTAATAAATATGCCCACTAGCATTCTGAAGATTGTACAATGTCCAACAGCTAATGAAAAAAAGACTCCTGTGGAATAAATATGCATACACAAACACACACACAGTGACATCTGACATGCACATATACACACATGCACAAGATACATATAAACTTGCATAGACCCACACAAGCATACCCACAACACAATATGCTCCATAAGATACAATTTGTAACTTACCTGATATCACATATAAGCATTCAGTAATACAGAACTATCAGTATTACAATTCATTCCAACAGCACTGACGGAGCTAATATGCTTCATCCTTCGTTTGTCACTGAACTACTCCATAGTCAGGAAGCATAATCAACAAGTTAGCAGAAGATGATGACAAGAAAGAATTACTCTTCAGTAAAACCTTACTCTAAAATATTTCACAAATTTTTTTCAATGAATATTTTTGGTATATTGGCTTAATCTTTATAAGCAAGTTCACAAACTACTTTCCTGAAAAGCTTCCTTGCTTTAGGTGATCCTAAATGAAATTGGACAAACATCATTGGAAACTATAATATTACTATGGCTAGTTTTCTTTCTTCTAACTTTAATTTATTTTAAAATTTTTGTGTGTGAATACTATATTTGCAACATTTTCAGTCCATCTTCTTTGTAAACGCTATGCTTCATACATCTTATCAAAGCCATGTTCCCTCCTGATTCTTTGTACTTATATAATTTATATATATGTATTATATGTATACATATATTCATCTCTTTGGATGTGTGTGTGTGTGTATTTGTACACACACAATCTGTTGAGTTCATCCTTGGAGAAGACTGACTCTACACCACTCATCAATCACTAATTGCCTGTAGCTCTTCATGTAAGGGTGGAGACTTGCAAGACTTTCTACTCCACATTTGTCTTTTTTTAAATCAAATAGAGACAATGGCTAGTTATTTTTTCCTTAGGCACTCAGTACAGATTCTATTAATGAGAAAGTACAGTATCTCAGGTAGCTAACAAGAATGAGATGAATTGTCCCCAGTAGCAGCAAGCTATATATAGAAAGGTAGAAGTAGCTCCAACAGAAAAAAAAAAAAACTGATTGAGGAAAGCACAGAGATGGACTTGATATCTTTCAGTACTGTAGAGTAAGATGTAATTCAGTCTAGTAGTAAGAGAGTACAAACAAAAGCCAATTCTGGAGCAATATAGAAAATATTCCATGAGTATTATTCAAAATTTAAGATATTGAACTAACAATAAGATTAATTTGAGAAACTGATTAAAAAGAAAAAGAAGAACATAAGATTGCAGGACTAGTAAATGTAAGCTTATGAGAACCAAGGGATTTAGGTTTTAGGATGTAAAGAAAACTGTCAATATTTAGCATCAAGGAAATCAAAGTTTAGTATAATCTTTTATTAATATATTATGTTAGAATACATTCACTAATTATCATAATGGGCCCATATTATGCTGAGATGTTAAGAGCAAGAGACACATAGATAATCTGGGAACTGTCTACTATCTAAATACCATACTTTTCCTGCAAATCTAAGGTATATGTAGTGTGTGTGTATGTGTGTGTATACATACACACATATATAGTTACTGATTGAAATATAATACTTCTTTGTATATATTATTACACCAGAATAATATTCAACTCATACAAAAATACATTTTAATTACCTTAGTATCTTTCAAAATGACAAATAAATATCTCAAAATTCTGCAGAAAACTTAAGGTATTCAGTAAACTATAAAATACTTTCAAACTAGTATTTTGCAGAGCAGTGAGTCTATTGGTTGACATTGTACCTTAGTGAAAGAATGTCTGACAAAAATAACAAAAGAAAAGTGTTTTAGGCTCATGGTTTAAGAGATTTCTGTTCCTGACTACATGCTTCTTGAATCCATTGATTCTAGATACTGACAAGATATCCAGGGAATGGGAATGTGTGGGAGAGGGGAATTTAACTCGAGAGAGAAAGAAAGAAGAGAGATGGAATACAAGAATTACCAGGAAAATGCACCCCTCATATATACTCACCCTATGAAATGACTTCAACAGTTAATTATCACAGTAAGATACCACTAAAAGTATTTTGGTAATAGCATATTGAAGGAGTAAGCAAAAACACCTTGGCCAGTACTGCCATTTTGCCCTCAGACTCCATTTTACCTTAAGGGTGAAAGAAAGTTCAGTTTCCAAGTCCCAGGAGAGTTGAGAATTTTCTAATGGATGATCAACTTTCTCCCTAAGCCATAGAAATAGTTGTTATGCATCTTTACTTCTCTAGACACATTATGGTTCTTTCTATCAATAGAAGGAACAAATGAATCTGATAGGTTGGGCTAAAAGGCTTGCATTATACATTAGTTGAAAATAATGGAAGACAAAAGAAAAATCCCTAATCTTTGTTTTCTGATTAGTGAAAATTGTAGTTGTAAATTGGGATCAGATGTTTGTAAATTTTATGCTTATAAGCTCCTCTTCTGCCCCTGCTCGAGGCTGTCAGGAGAAACAAAGCTTCCAAGTCCTTGTCCTGTAGCCCTGCATATGTGGTGAATTAATAAAATCTTTGGAACCCATAGTGTTGTTTCTCTCCTTCCTTGTGGTGCATAACAGTCTAAGTTTAACAATATAAAGAACCCATAAAATATTTCTGGATTTTCAAATAGAAATTTTAGAGTCATGTATGATTCAATGGTAGAGAGATAGTTTGAGAGGCGTATTTTAGGCAGGTCTAGTATCCTGTGGCTGTACTACTGTCCAAGACAAACTCATATTCTATAGGTCAAATAATGTGATTCATTCAAGAAACTTGAAGTATGTGAGATATATAAAGCTGCTGCCAATACAGTTTCCATATTGTTCACAATGATCACTTCATAAACAGAAGAAGAATATTCTAGCATGATTATAAAAACTATATTTTATGAAAGGTCCAGCAATATGATCATTAATTGTCCATTGTCAAATACTCTTTATATATAGTCATGTGTGCTGTTGAATTATAAACCAAGAACTAAATAGATTCATGTATATCTCAATATCAGCAAAGACAGTAATAATGTATTTCATAAGGATATTATTAAATAATAGGAATGTTTTGGCTAAATTTTAACTTTTTTGAAAAATCCTATATACCCAGAATATGATGATCAAAATGTGATTAGGTAGCACAAATATGAATGTAACTGCTGGAGGTATAAATTTACACAACCATTCATAATCATCATTTTATTAAGCAACATAAGAATGGATATATATAAAATCATAGTACAATTAGGTTATATAAATTAATTGGCTAAATAAATATTTACATATAGTTTTTTATACTGGAGATGAATTTGCTGAAATGTCAAACTTTAGTATACATAAATCAAAAGGATTGCATTAACAAAATACTACAAGTTTACAGAAATTCTACCAAGGAACTCCAACAACTCAAAATGTTCAGTAGTGTAACAGGAAACAAGATTAACTCGAAAAACAAATCAGTATCCCTACTTTACACAGATGATAAATGGGCTGAGAAAGAAATCTGAGAGACATCACCCTTTACAATAGCCACAAATAACATAAAATATCTTGGAGTGACTCTCACCAAACAAATGGAAGACTTGTATGACAAGAACTTTAAATCTTTAAAGAAAGAAGTTGAAGAAGACATCAGAAAATGGAATGATTTCCCATGCTTTTTAATAGGTAGAATTAGAATAGTAAAAATTGCAATCTTACCAAAAGCTATCTACAGATTCAATGCAAAGCCCATCAAAATCCCAGAAAAATTATTCACAGACCTTGAAAAACAACACTCAATTTCATGTGGAAAAGAAAAAAAAAACCAGGATAGCCAAAACTATCCTGTACAATGAAGGAACTTCTGGAGGCATCACCATCCCTAATTCAAACTCTACTACAGAGCTACAGTACTGAAAACAGCCTGGTATTGCATAAAACAGACAAGAGAACCAATGGAATCGAATCAAAGGCCCAGATATCAATCCACACTCATATGAACACCTGATTTATGACAAAACAAAAAATATAAGATGGAAAAAAAGAAAACATATTCAACAAATGGTGCTGACATAACTGGATATCAACATGTAGAAAAATGATAATAGATGCCTATCAATCACCATGCATGTTTGTTTACATTAAAGGGGGATATGATATAGAAATGAATACTTTTCATTGGTATGGATCTTGGTTTATTGACACAATATTGAGGTCAATCTTGTTAGATGTATATTTCTTCTCTTAATTAAAGTATTGTTTTTGTGCAACTCATTTAAAATGTAATGTATAATTAAGAAATACAGGTTAATAGATAGTTATATATAATAGTCAAGCTTGTAGTCATGTTAGGTTTTCTAGATATAGAGATATATTTCAGATGGATAGGTAGTCTTAAAATCTTTCAAAGATGTATAGAATATAGAAATTAAAATGTTTTAAAAACTTAGGCCTTTTCTTGACAATGAGACACATCTGCTCCTGGCAGCATCAATCTACTTCAAGAGCATAATGTTAATTGAAGAGGCTCCTTATAGAGTTTGTTAGCCATTTGGGCAAGAAACTGTTCTTGGCTGGACTGCTTTATGGTATGCTGTATAAACTGGACATGCAGGACCAACAGAGCAATGACTGCTGAACTTGCCTGAAGGTGAGAAAGTCCTTCAGGGTTTTTGCTTCGTGAGAGAACTGCTAGACATTTTTCATGACACAGAGAAAGCAACTGATGAATTTTGCAAGTAAAAGACATAAGAGATCTTCAAATTTCCTGCTTCATGGAAAAATGTGCCAGATACTATGGGCTTGTAGGCTGAAGATGAATGCCAAAACATTACAGAAGAACTTTGGGTGACTGTCAAGGTAGCAAGATGTCTGTCAATTTTAGAGTTTTTGAAATTTCTTAAAATGCACTTCCTGTTTGCTTAGGTAATCTTATAACCTTCTGGAATCTTTGATGGAGTTGAAGAATAGATAGTTATAATTATAGTTTTCCTTAGTTATAATTAAGATAAAATAGATATAAATATTTTAACTGTAATTCTTATTAATACCTATTTTCTTGTATTCAATTTTACTGCATTAAAGTTAAAACCTTTCTTTTTATTTAGACAGAAAAGGGGAGGAGAAGTGGAAGTCCCCTCCATATGCTGTGAATACCATTGGTTAATAAAAAAAGCTACTATGGTATATAGCAGTGCAGAACTGAGTAAGGAGGTAATTCCATGCAGATACAGGAGAAAGAATGCAGAGTCAAAGAGATGCCATATTGTTGTCTGAGGTTTCTGTCCCACCTGGTCCTGCAGTCATTCAGTCCCAAAGAATCACACAAAGGTCTACATTAGTTATAAACTGATTGGCCCATTAGCTCAGGCTTCTTATTAACTAATTTTTATAACTTATATTAGCCTATAATTCTTGCCTGAGTTAGTCATGTGGCTTGGTACCTTTTTCAATGAGGCAGTCACATCTTGTTTTCTCTGAGGCTGGTTCACGACTCCAGACTGTGCTTCCCTCTTCCCAGTATTATTATTGCCCTGCCTCTTCTTCCTGCCTGTCTACTGACCAATCAGCATTTTATTAAAAATAAGACAAGTGACAGGATAAAAAATCATTGTCCTACAGCACCATATAGCCATTCGAGGAGAAAGAAACCCATGCAGAGATCAGTAAATCATGAGCCTCATAGTAAAAAAATAAAATAATGGAAATAATTTAATATATAAGAACTAGCTAGAAATACGATTAAGTGATTGGCCATGCAGTGTTGTAATTAATAGAGTTTCTTTGTAATTATTTCTGGTCTGGGTGGCCATGAACGAATGAGTTGTCCCTGCCAAAAGAAGAGTCATCCCTGACTCACACCAGATACAATACTCAAGATCACAGGACCTGCTCCTTGCCACGGTAGCAAAGAGCTAACATTGTTAGCACAAGTGTGGGTAAGCCAGCCCTGAAATTGTGACCATGGAGGTCTGTCCCCATTTCACATCTGGCAAACCAACCCTAAGGCACCCAGACCCAGACCCAGGATTATGACTTGACCTGCTTCAGCATCCACCTCATCTATGATGGGACCTGACATACAGACCCAAAGTTGTAGGAACCACGACACAAGATGGCAGTATGATGTCCAGGAAGAGTCCTAGTCAGGGCCCATAGTTGTCAGTGTGATAGAGATTTGGGCCTTAAGAAAGAGCAATGAATACTCTTTGCAATGAACACTTGCAAGTATAGCTGGAGGGACAAGGGGGTATACAACATAGAATTTTAGGGAGCACTGTAGTTTCTATGATGAGATTTCTAATTTTCCCCTTTAAAATTTTTTATTTTCTTACTTTTTTATATTGACTTTTGTTTTATTGGGCAGAATGCAGGGATAGAGAGCAGATTCAAAGGGATGAGGAATGAATGGGATCAAGATACATGATGAGAAAGACATATGAAATAATTTTTTTAAATAAAAGTGTATTTCTTTAGATTTTTAAATTGTTTTATGTCACAAAAGAAGAATATTGCTCAACGATGTTCATAGCAGCACTGTTTGTCATAGCCAGAATGTGAAAACAACCTAAATGCCCCTTGACCGAAGAATGGATAAGGAAAATGTGGTACATTTACACAATGGATGACTAGACCGCAGAAAAAAATAATGACATGAGTTCTTTGTATATTTTGGAGATCAGACCTTTGTCTGATGTGGGGTCAGTGAAGATCTTCTCCCATTCAGTAGGTTGCCTTTTTGTCTTAATGACTGTGTCTTTTGCTTTACAGAAGCTTCTCAGTTTCAGGAGGTCCCATTTATTCATTGTTGCTCTTATTGTCTGTGCCCTTGGGGTTTTACATAAGAACGGGTCACCAGTGCCCACGTGATGCAGGCTACTTCCCACTTTTTCTTCTATCAGGTTCAGTGTGGTTAGATTTATGTTGAGGTCTTTAATCCATTTGGACGTGAGTTTTGTGCAGGGTGACAGATAATGGTCTAATTTCATTCTCCTACACGTTGACATCCAGTTATGCCAGCACCATTTGTTGAAGATGCTTTCATTCTTCCATTGTATAATATACAAAGAACTCAAGAAACTAGACATTAAAATTCTAAATACCCCAATTAAAAAATGGGGTAAGGATCTGAATAGAGAATTCTCAACAGAGGATGTTCGAATGGCCAAAAGATACTTAAGGTCATGTTCAACTTCCTTAGCAATCAGGGAAATGCAGATCAAAACAACTTTGAGATACCATCTTACACCTGTCA
>PVIU01033498.1:0-12334 GCA_004026605.1 Ondatra zibethicus
TTTGAGCAAACTGCAGTATTCCTACACAGTGGTTTATGAGTGAAGGATTTTGTCAAGCAGAGTGGGTCCCACATGGGTGGTACAGTCCATAGAACTGCTTTAGTCCTGAATTAAATGCTTCAGGTAATCTTGGTTCTTGGGATCCAGTCTCTCTAGGCCTCATTGAGTTGACCAGTAGAACTGGCTGGGAATTCAGGTTCTTGCTCTGCACTGTTGCTACTCATGGGATGTGGGAGGCAGCTCCTCACCCTTCCTTCCCTAGGACTCCTCCTCCAGCCTCAAGCCCTGTGTCCTTTGCCCAAAGCTGTTGCCTGAGGTCCAGCACTGAAGCCTTGGGCACCTGGAGTCATGACTCCCCATGCTCAGATCCTTAGCCACCATGTTTGCAACTCTGTCCCTGTGCTGTGCTGACAACATCATCCTCGGCTATAGCCACACTCACCTGCATCCACCCCATTTGCTCTTCCCTCTCCTCCATGGACTCTTCCATACTTGGCCTAAGTGGTATAACCAGCCTGCTCCTAGACACAAACCCTGCCACCCTCTTGCTCACTGATGGAGGGGCCCAAATTTTCTTTGTTTCCCCTTGGAGAAATAGCAGGAAATATACCGTACAGGGCTCTCTCCTTTGCATCCTTCCCATAGAGGTCATATTTGGTGGCGATGTAGTTGAGAATGGCTCTGCTCTGTACCAGCGTCATCCCATCAATCTCCACCATGGGCAGTTGTTGAAACATCAAACTCCCTTCTTTGAAAGAAGAAAGGAAAAGGTCTGTGAGGTGTCCAAGTCTCACTTCTCAGGAGCAGAAAAGTTGTATTGAAGTGTCTGATCATGCAAAGGAAGGATAAATGATTGACTCTCAGCCTTTCAAGCTGAAACCCATTTACTTTTAGCTTCTGTTTCCTCTCTGTCTCACCCATCTTCCTTTGGCTTTTGAGGTTCTCACATCCATCTTTATTTTCTATCCAGACACATATTATATCTCTAATGCATGCTTTTATGTTCAATTCATGTCCCTGGATGCATGTGGAAGAGGAGGAGGGACAACAGAGGGCTACTATGCAAAGAAAACTAAGTAGGGTATTGGAAAACATAATCATGTTCATGACATTAAGGTGATGTGTGACATTTTCTTATGTAGTGAGCCACCATGAGTTCCTCCAGCCTGTTCTTGTGGGGTGATAGTGACTCATCAGTAGCTATGATGAAAATGCTCATGAAAATCATCCCAGCTTTTTTTCCTCCTGTGATTTAATCAATGATCATGTACTTGTGTGGTTATTGGACTTTCTGGATGAAACCCTGCCTGTATAAGTCAGTGAGAAGAAGCCTGAATGAAATAACTCACTCTGACGCAGAAAGAGTGAGAAAACATTTATCCCCAAGTCCCCAGACAAATTCTTGTAGAAATCTGCATCCCACTTTTATCACTGTCTCCATTTTCAGACCCTTCAAGGAGCCTCACCACCTCCATCACATCCCTCTGCCATTCCTGGCTATTCCCACCCATCACCCACCAACATCACCTTCTGGTAATGTTGGAGGAAGCTGCTTGTTGATTCCCTGCCATTCAGTTCCGAAATAATCACACATAAACTGTATTAATTAAATCACTGCTTGGCCCATATGCTCTAGTTTCTCATTGGCTAACTTACATATTAATTTAACCTGTCTCCATTAATCTGTGCATCAACATGAGGTTGTGACCTACTGGCAAAGTTTCAGCATGTCTGGCCTAGGCGGTGGCTCCATGGCTTCTCTCTAACTCCTCCTTCTTTCTCCCAGCATTCCATTTAGTTTTCCCCACCTAGCTCTGTTCCTCTATAGCTCTGCTATAGGACCAAAGCAGTTCTTTCATTAACCAATGATAGTCACAGCATACAGAGGAGAATCCCACACCATCTCCCCTTTTCTGTTTAAATAAAAGGAAGGTTTTAACTTTAACATAGTAAAATTACATATAACAAAACAGTTATCAAGCAAGAATTACAGTTACAATATTTATATATACTTTCTCTTTTATCATAACTAAGGAAAACTATAACTATCAATTCTTCAACTCCATCAAAGACTCCAGATGGATATAATATTACCTTAGTACATTGTAAACAACTTCCAAAACTCTAGAATTGACAGAGACATCACACTGTCTAGACAGTCACCCAAAGTTCTTTTGTAAAATTGGGCATCCATCTTCAGCCTACAGGCCCATAGTATCCAGCACTTTTCCAGGAAGCAGGAAATTTCAAAGACAGTTCCACCTATATTGGCAATTTGTCAGTCACTTTCTTTTGTGCCCTGTAGAATGTCTTGCAGACTCTTTCATGAAGCAGTAACCCTGAAGGACCATCTCACCTTTAGGTAAGTTCAGCAGTCATTTCTTTGTGGGTCCTGCATGTCAAGTTGCTCAAGCAGTCCAGGCAAGAGCAGTTTCTCGCCCAAATGGCTAACCAACTCCATAAGGAGCCTCTTTGATGCCCATCTTCCTATTGAAGTAGATTGGTGTTGCCAGGAGCAGATGTGTCTCATTGTTATGAAAAGTCCTAAGTTCTTAAAACACTTTAAATGCCATATTCTGTAGCCTTTGAAAGATTTGAAGAATCCCTATCCATCTGAAATACATCTCTGTACATCTAGAAAATCTAACTAACATGACTACAAGCTTAACTATTATAGATTACTCTCTATTTAATTATACATTCTATTTTTAAATGAGCTACACAAACATAATACCTTAGTCAAGAACAGAAATATATATACACAGTATAACAAAATTGACCTTAAAGTTGTATCAATAAACCAAGATGCATAGCAATGCAAAGTATCCAACTCTATAGCATATCCCCCTTTAACTATAAATAAATATTTATAAACAATATTTGAGAATATAGGTGTAGTTGTCCAGACTACTTCCTGCTGATTGGGGGTGCTGTTAGGTCTTTCATGGTGTATCCTGTGTGCTAGGTTCATCTCAGTCAGCAATTGGGTAAAGTAACTTTTTGAGGGGTGTCCAAGATGACCTTTCAGGGGGTCTTGGTCCATCAAACCACATTAGCCTGGAAGCAATCCACAGGTTCTCATCCTCTGTAGAAACAAAAGAAGAACCTCTTTTCCAAAGCAACATATCCTTAGACCCAAATTCTGAAGTCAAGATACCTTTATAATATACATGCTGGTTTAGCTTAGCAGTCCCTACAATGAAATGTCTCTCTGTACTTAGCTCCTTCACAGTCAAAAAAATTCAAAGAAAACACAATAATATTCATAATCCAGACCCTTTGTGAATTTTCCATCTTTATATGGCTTGTTTTTCTTTATTCCTTTTAATCTATGACTGTCTATATTCTGTCTCTTTAAAGACTTTACCTTTTTAAAACCATTTATTTCCTTTTTATAACTCTCTATACTCTTTTCCTTCTCTGTTTCAAGCCTACATACATTTTCTTAAACACTGTGGCTCATTTAGAGGTCTTTTATGTCTGAATATGTCCTATTGTGTATCTGTAATTCTTTACTGTCCAGGAGCACTTCTTAAAATGCTAAGCCCTTTGTATGAACTTAAGCGGCCACATTACTAGAGGAAATATGGCCCTACCTGCTTGCTCCGCCCACTTCAGCGTGCCCGAGCTGTTTGCTGCCTCTGAGAGCCATGTACAGTGCCTCATTATTAGGCACACAGCCAGTCTATGTTGCCATTAAGCAAGTTGTAGCAGTCTGTTCACAGACACCACTCAAATGCTCTGTAGATGGACCTTGTCATAGTTCACACTGGCAGCACGGCCCAGAAAGCTGCAGTTTTTTTTAAAAGATGCTGCACAGTTTTTACTGCACCCTGCAGTGCCTTGCTCGCTACAAGCCCATCTAGAAAAAAAAAATTGTGGCTACCAAAAGCCATGCTTAACTCTGTTCTTTTGTGTTTAGAATTCCTTTTTAAGCTTTCTCAGGTTCTTAAGTGGATTTTAGGCATACACCTTTAATCCCAACACTTGGGAGACAGAGGCAGGCAGATTTCTGTGAGTTCAAGGACGACCTGGTCTATAGAGTGAATTCCAGGACAGCCAAAGATACAAAAACCCTGTCTCAAAAAGCCAAAAATTAAAAATAAATATAAAAGAAATAGAGGTTAAAATAAAGCTACATAAAGATGAAAAATACAAGAGAATCTGGATACTGTATGTTATTGTGTTATCTTTGAATTGTTTAATGGCTGAGGAAGGAGTAACAGCTGCTAGAAGACGGTTGTTTATAAATACTGCTGAAATAATCCAAGATATTTTGAAAATACCTTGATTTCAAAATTGAAGTCAAAAGATATGTTACTTTGGAGAAGAGGTTTTGCTTTTATTTCTACAGGAAATGAGGGACTGTGGATTCATTCTGCATTAAGAAATATCAGGTTTGAAAAAGGAAGACCCCTGAGAAATCTTTGATAGGAAGAACGGCCCAGATGTCTGAGTTCTACATCCAGAACAGTTCAAAGATGGCTGCCTGAGATATTCAAGCCTCACAGCATACTCCAGTCAGGACTTAATCATAATTCTAAATTTTCTTTAGATCCCCATAAGATTAGCAGTGCCCCCAATCAGCAGGAAGTATCATGGAAAACTATGCCCACATTCCCCCCAAAAAATGGATTATGTAGGTTTGCCTTTGTTTAGAATGTTGGTTACAAGTTGTTATGGACAATGGTCAGGAGAAAAGCTAAACAAAGGAGATTCGATTTAGAGTTCTTGTTTAAAAAAGGGGGGGACTGTTGTGGGACAATGCTCTGTATTTTAAATAAATGCTGATTGGCCAGTAGCCAGGCAGTAAGTAGAGGCAGGGAAATTAGAATTCTGGGAAGAGGACTCAGTCTGCAGTCTTCATCCAGACACAGAGCAAGCATGATGTGACAGCCTTGCCGAAAAGGTACCAAGCCATGTGGCTAACAGAGACAAGAATTATGGGCTAATATAAGTTATAAGAGTGAATAAGAAGCCTGAGATAATAGGCCAATCAGTTTATAATTAATGTAGGCCTCTGTGTGTTTATTTGGAACTAAACAGATGTGGGACCTGGTAAGACAGAAACATCAGTCAACATGGTAAATCTTCTAGTAAGTACCACATGGAGGACATACAGATACTTGGTATTACCTTTTATTAACTTTTCCAAATCTTCTGAAGTTTCCATAAACTTCTCTTCAAACTGGAAGCAGAAAAAGTAAAGGCATTCTCGTTAGCCCATTCTGTATCATTGTAGACTTTTGAACTTGAGCAATCTGTATCTGGTAGTACATTCTGTATCATTGGAAATTTCTGAGCTTGAACAGTCTGTGTCTGGTAGTACATTCACAGAAGATAAAATGTGCAGTAGATACAAAGGAGACTGATCATGGCTACTTGGAATTCAGAGTAGATCCATCAACAAAAGGGTGTTGATCACAACAAAGGTACTCAGTCTTGTAGTGTTCCTCCACCCTGACCCCACCATCCATGCATAGGTCCTAAGAAAAGAGTGATCTATGCAGGGCAGAAGTGGCCCATGCCTTTAATCCTAGCACTCAGGAGGCAGAAGCAGGCATATCTCTCTGAGTTTGAGGCCAACCTCATCTACAGAGTAAGTTCCAGGACAGGCTCCAGAGATCCAGAGACAGGATACAGAGAAACCCTGTCTCCAAAAATGAACAAACAAACAAACAAAAAGAGTGATCTCAATGGAGAACCAGCATTAGAAAGTTGACTGTTGAGATTTTGGGCTCTCAGGAAAGCCTGTTAAGTCCAATGAGAATAGAATAGAACTTTCTGTGTGGCATGTCATGGTGCAGGGTATGGGCTCATGATCACCTGGGTTTCCTTTATTCAGGATTTAGTTTTACTAATTTTAATTGTGTGTGTGTGTTTGTGGATGTTTGTCTTGTGTCTATATATGGTCTTTTACATGTGAATACATCCATCCATTGGTCAGATGCCAATGATTAGAGATTCAGTTGGAGATGGAGTGATGGGCAGTTATTAGCTGTCATATGTGGGTGCTGGGAACAATAGTAGTTTGTCTACTGTGGAGGCCCAAAAATCTGGGCCCATTTCAATCTTGTCTGACAGTCAGAGAGTTGGAGGTTGCTTAAATGATCAACAAGTGTAATTGCATGTCCCAACGCAGGATGTACCTGCTTGATTCTTCGGACGTTAATATAGCTCCATTCAATCATGACAGATACTTCTGCTCTTTCTTTGTAACTATGAGGTCACCTGGGGAGGGACGGCCTTCAGGATATGTGATCTAGAGCAGTTTTGCTACCTAGACATCAGAATGCTAATGATTGGATGTCTCAGAGTGTTAAAGCAACTGACAGTTTGAGTTGTCCTTTGTATCATGTTAATAAAGGCTTTCGTTACCTCCCTCCTCCCCCACCCCCATTTACATTGGGTATAAAAGCTATGGAAAAATAAACAGAGGCAAATTTTCAGTAATTACTGGAATACCCTCCCAGTATTATTCTATGGTTTCTGTATTATTAATTTCTATGCGTCTTCATATTTTCTACTTCTATTTCTAAATTCCCATGCCCCTAGCTTGGCAAGAGGTATTTTTGTCGAGGTCAGTCCTCGAAAGCCTACATGTGCAATAAGAACTCTAAACAGCAAAGCCATTACTCGAGACCCATATCAAAGGCGCTTACATCCTAGGGTCACTGCTGTATTGTAAAATATTTGTTTTATGTATGAGTATTGCATGTTTTTGTGTGAGGGTGCACATACCCAATGACAGTCCACTATGGCCTTTTATATGGGTTCCTGGGATCCAAACCCATGTGGTTTAATCTTTAGCCTCCTAACCATCTCTCCAGTTGTCTAGAGTAGTTCAAACCACTCTTTTCCTTTCACAGTTTAAAAAGCTTAGAGAAATTTCTCAATCATGGAAGGTTGAAAATCAACTTCAGCACTGCGTGGTGAGACAGTTTGCTTGGGCTGACAGACAATGAAATGATGTCAACAACCTGCACAGCATTCAGAGAGGTGCAGGGAGTGGTGACAGTCACCACAGAGGGGGGTGAACGTGATGGGCTTGGTGGGTGTGAGGGGGATGATGTCAGTGGCAGCCTGTGGGCTCTTTGAGCTGGAAGGTCCGAGCCAGGGTTTCTAGCGAACTCTGCCCACTGCCTTCTCAGTCACTATGGGCACGGAAGAGGAAGCCTTGTACAGACGTCACCCCCCTCCTGAGCTGACTCAACAGTCCAGTGAGTTACAACATCCCCTGAGCCACAGAGCTGGCGTACAGACACTGGAACCCAACTATTCATGTATTTAAAGCAATCCTCCTGGGCTGGCACTAGCGTGTCTCGGTTCTTATGCACTCCTTCGTTCTGAAAGGATCAGCTGAAGCCCTGTTCATTTAGAAATGGAGGTGTGATTCCACAGCTGAGAGAAACACATTGCCATGACACTGAGGGAGGACGCCAAAGCCGCCTTCACAGGACACCACTTCATTCTTTAACCTTCCCATTCTACTCCTGTCTGAGGAGGGCAAGATCTCAGGCAGCTTCCAAGACTTCCTCTCAGGAAATACCAATAGCTGAGCTCCCCTGGAGTAAGTGGGGAAGTGTTTTTCCCAGTGATACCTATAAAGGGTAGCACTAACATTTACCAGAATATTCTGCTCTAAAGTTGGAAAACAAAACATTTAAGCACAGAATGTTGCTTCCACATTCACTTGGACCACTCTCACATTTTCCTGAAAGCTCACAGACGTGAGGCCACCTTAAGATGGCACCTGTTTTACATCCTACCTATACCCTCCCGATCAGCCCTGCACCTGGCATCTGAAAGTCTCTAAAACCGCTTACTGAGTATGCTGGACTGTGGCATGCGGTGTGTCTCTGTCTTCTGTGTTACGGCTCCCATTTGTGCCGTTTATCTTTAACTTAACTCGATTGAACGTCTCTTCTATAATTTACCCCTTTTCATACTTTTTATTTTTTTTAATATTTATTTATTTATTATGTATACAATAGTCTGTCTGTGTGTATGTCTGCAGGCCAGAAGAGGGCACCAGACCTCATTACAGATGGTTGTGAGCCACCATGTGGTTGCCAGGAATTGAACTCAGGACCTTTGGAAGAGCAGGCAATGGTCTTTACCACTGAGCCTTTATAAGAGTGAGGGGGAGGCTGTGTTAAGGGCCCATCAGACCAGAGTCCAGGGCACCCTCTGAGGCTAGAGTAACAGGCAGTTGTGAGCAGCCTGTGTGGGTCCTCTGCAAAGACACTGTGGGATTTTGACCACTGAGCCATCACTTCAGTCTCCTGTCCCCTTGAAACCATTTTTATCATGGAAATTTCTGGTTCTACGTTGTACAACTGCACACAACATGCAAAGATCCTTCACCATCAATCACCAGCTCCAATAACCCCCAGCTAATGTCCACTGGGTTCATCTCCGGGTCTATCTTCTCTGTGACTCTGACCTTAATGTCAGAAACACCCGAGCTGTTACATGTCCCTATCACAAATTCATGGTAGTGAATCTCCAAATGTGAGTACTCTTTTTAAAAGAATGCTGTCACACCTAAAATCAGAATATCATGCCATGACCTGCAGTAATTAATTATTATTGCCTAATTATCAGTATTCAAGTTTCTAATTCTGTATGTCTCATTATACTACTTGATACAACTCATATAGCTAATTAACCCAATGAGTAATTACTGATATATTTTTCTCCTGAAAACAGTTTGTAAGTGAGTGAGGTTTTGGTATAAAGCATAGTAAAATTATAATTTACACAAATCAGTTCATCTCCTTTTGAGTACATCAAGATTACCATTGAATTTTATACTGTGTGCAGTTTTCCCGGTATGGAGTCTCTCAGCTTAGAGAAGTATTTAGACTTCTCTTAGGTCCTGGTACAGAAGAGCAAGGCACAACCTACCTCCACCCCTGCTGCAGCCAGGAGCCACCTGATACACTCCATTTTGCCCCGGGCATTGTAGTAGTGAAGAATGGGCTTCCCAGCCATGGCTGCAACTGTGGTTTCACTGTGAAAGAAAAAGCAAAGAGATCAATCCCTGGGAGACTGTGCTCTGGGATATGGTCAATAATACAACACTAGGGAAGAGCAGTCTGCCTTCTTTTGCAGGGGCCCAGGAAGGTCTATTGACTAATTTCTCACACAACAATGACCGCCAACCTGCAATTGCACCAAACAGGTCTCAGCTGGTCAAATGCCTTCACTTTGAGGACATAGACAGAGCATCCCGGATCCTATAGTGATGAAGGACTGGGAGCCTGTTGAGCTTCAGAAAGCAGAGCCATCATGGATGGGATGAGACAAAATCCCTCCCCAGTATTTGGCTCCTGGATTGCTCTGTTCAGAACTTTTGATGGCTTCATGTCACCCTGGCTGTGCCAAACCCTTCTTCTCCCCACGGAAGAAGGGCCCATCTCTTGGTTGCAGGTCTGTTTCCCACTGCTAGACTGGATCCTGTCCTAGGTCCAGAAGGTGGTAGTTGATGCATCAACTTCATATCACAGGGGATTCACTGCCTTTGGTGCACACCACATAACAGGCAGTTGCTCATGCCAATTTCATGTAATCACCACAGAGTTTGCTCATGAGCAGCTGCCCCTGTTTCCAGTTTCCGGGAGAGATAGATGTCCATACAGTCACGTGAGGATGAAACCCTGGCGAGTGCAGCTCAGTTCCTGCACAGGAAACCCACACACTGGGTCCTGCTGCTCAGTGGGCTGTAAGTCAACATCATGGGTCATGGGCAGGGTCTTTAACTTGTGATATGATAGGAAATTTCAGAGTCTGCCTTTTAAAAAGCACTCTACTTGTGTGTGCGTGTGCATGTATGTGTGTGCATGCATGCATGAGTGTGTGCATTTGTGTGTATGAGTGTGTGTGTGTGTGTGTGTAAAAGTGCCCATGGCTGAAGTGGCTAAGAAGGCTAGAAGAAGACATCAGGTCTTCCAATGCTGTGGGCTCCTCCTACCAGTTCAGCATCACCAGGCGTCAGCAATATTCTTACCCCTCAGATATTGGCCTCCCTGCCCTCAGGTTACAGCTGCATCTCTTGGGCACCTAACAGTTTCCTACAGCACTTTATAATGCTCTGTTCTTTTTGTTGTTCTGTTTGCTTTCTCTGTTTTCTCCATGAACTCTCCTTTGCCCTGGACAGTTCAATACTGGGAACTTCACAGGGACTCTGAAATGCTGAGGCTTTCAGAACCTTCCCCCATACTGCAGAACCTTTAACCTCCCGGTTTTAGAGCTGCACACTGTCTCAGAGTCCGCTAGTCTCCATATTAGCAATGAATGCTTTGAGCCTTAGCATAGGGTTGGCCGCATAACTGCTGAGGGTCAGAGTTTGGGTTTAACCTCGTTCCTCTACAGACTCATTTCTTCCTGCCATGTCTTCCTACAGAATTTTAAACTATTTTCAGGTCTAGCATGCATTTCCTCATACACACAGTTGTGATCTCAGAGGAAATACGCAAACAACCTTCTCTCTGGTGTACGATGCAAAGTTAAGTCTACATTCTTCAGATATTTCATGGTGCAATAGTCCAAGGTTTACACTTTTTTTTTCATTTGTTTCTAGGGATTACTATCTAAAAACAGGTTGTGTTGTTTTTAATTAAATAATAAGATAGTAATAAAGTAACAAATCCTAAGTATGAAACCTGCTACTCTGCTATTTAAACAGAATCATCCAAGCAATCAGAATCCACAAGACACAAACAAATGTGGTAAAACCAAACTGGGGAAGGGCTTTGGGATGGAGGCCTGGGAGAGTCTGAGTGAATTCAAGTTCTCAAGTGAGAGGAATCTGCATGTTCTCTGTGAGACTGGAACACAATTCAAGAGAAGAATGTTATTGCTCTCAGTAGCACAGTCCAGGTCTAGTCCTCACTGTCCTAAATCCCATGTGTTTAGATTCCCTCTATCTTAAACCCCACCCTTCAGCTCAGTGACACTGAGGGGGAAGAGGAGGAGGAGGAGCAGGAGGAGGAGGAGGAGGAGGAGGAAGGAAGGAAAGAAGGAAGGAAGGAAGGAAGGAAGGAAGGAAGGAAGGAAGGAAGGAAGAAGGAAAGAATGAAGACCAGGACAGAGGAAACGGGAAAATGAGGAAGGAGGAATGGAGGAGGGGAGGGAGGACAGAGAGAGAGATGGAAGGGAGGAGAAGAAATAGCTTGCTACTCGATGTTCAGCCACAAAAAATTCATATGAACCAGAATCAAACACAGATAAAATCAGTAGTACTGAGCAGTGACTATGATAAAAGTATATATATATGGAAATAACATAATAAAACCGGCTATTTTGTACAATTAATGCGTGCTAAATAAGACGTTGAAAGGCTATTTTCCACTGATGCAGACATGAGAACATGTTACACAGGTTATGAAAGAGAGAACTGACCTAGTGAGAGTCCAGACTTCGTCTCTGTTCAGCTCCCCAACTCCTGCTCCAGATGAGTGTGGAAGCTAGTTTAGTAAGTTGAC
Organism: Ondatra zibethicus; assembly: GCA_004026605.1. Taxonomy (NCBI): domain Eukaryota; kingdom Metazoa; phylum Chordata; class Mammalia; order Rodentia; family Cricetidae; genus Ondatra; species Ondatra zibethicus. The sequence continues at coordinate 11,490 of PVIU01033498.1, forward strand.
CTTTCTCACCATGGGGTGGGGACCAATAGGGAACAGCCACTCCCACTGACTCCCACAGAGTTCAGGATTCCAGAGTTTCATTTTAGAGTAGAAATGTGACAAGTCAGAGGGAGGGGCTCACAAGCCACCACCCTCTCCCGAAGATCTGGAGTCCTTCAATGTTTTCATTGGTTTAATGCGCCTGTGCCTCTAAGTAACCTCTCATGCGTGTTCCTGTGAACAACCCTAATGAAGCACATTGCTCAGGACAGAAGAAACAAGGGAGGGAGGACTGTGCTAGAAGCAGATATGATGTCACAGAGTCACCCACGGAACCCTCAGCTATGATAATAAGATGTGACTTACTTCTACTGAATTTGGGGGAAAGGTTGTGAAGTAGCCTTAAATTACAGAATTAACACATTGCCTCATACTCAAGGCTAAGTTGAAGTTCAGGTTACAATGTCCCCTGCTTACTGTATCTGATGATAATGCTAATATCCTGTAATAGAATATCTGTCTTAAACTTTTTCCTGTTTTAATCAGGAACTGAAGGGCAGAAAGGAATTTCACAATTCACACTTAACTTCACCTGGATGGCCATCAACACACTGTCCCAGCATGCTCTGGGTCTCTGTGCATCTGTGCATCCCTGCAGCTACTGCTATGGGAAAGCTGTCATGTCACCATTAGCAATGGCATTACAAGACAGCGAGAATTACGGTTGCTTCGTGCCAAGTTCACACTCAGAGCTCTTATCCACAAACAAGGACATCTGGCACTGACTTCACTCACAGACCCGCAAGTTCACTTGTGATTTTAGTTATAATCATTGGTTCATAGGTCTCGGGCTATTAATCATTATC
>PVIU01033499.1:0-12345 GCA_004026605.1 Ondatra zibethicus
GCTCTTGCCTTCTAACTGATAAACTCCTCACCTCCCAGGCTCACATCACAGAGCATCTCAAGTTCTTTGCTTCCTGCCCCTTCCCCAGATCCATGGGACCTTTGCTAATCTGGTTATAGTGGTGACTTTCCTGCTGATCTCCTTGTCATCTAACAATAATCTCACTGTTAGGTCTCACACTGGGAAGGGTGCTGAGGTGCCTACTTAACTCATCAAAGCAAACGTGGCTGCCAGGTTCTCCCTGTCCCTCAGTTCCTAGGTGTTTCAGGGCCCGCCTGGCTGGCACACCCTGCCCCCTACCCTAAGCTTTGCCAACCCAGGGGCTAGGCTGCCCTTCCCCCAGCTTCCCTTCCCTGTGTTATCTAATCATTTTGTTTACCTGATCATTTATCATCTACTTTCTTTGGGACCTCTTGGTGGCTGCACTTGGTTCTCCCGCTCTCCCCGTCCTTTCTCCTCCCTCTTCTGCTCACATGGCTCAGGGTCATGTACACTCTGGACTCTCCCAGATGTCCCTGCTTATGGCTATGCTCTCCAACATGTCTATAAAATCCTCAACTGTACCCAGGAGCAGTTGTGTCCTCTCTCCTCCACCGAATCCAGGAGCAGTTGTGTCCTCTCTCCTCCACTGAATCCAGGAGCAGTTGTGTCCTCTCTCCTCCACCATACCCAGGAGCGGTTTTGTCTTTTTGTCTCTTTATTATTTATTCACTGTTTCATATTTTGAAAATAAATCAGATTCAAAACCTCAATGCTCTTTCCCTTTCTACTCATCTTATGGAAATGTAATATGTTTCCTCTCATACTTGACAAATCCTTACTTAGCACATAGACTCTTCTAATGCTTTCAGTGTAGTTGCCTGGAAATTTTCATCATAACACCTTAAAATCTTGCACAAAACTCAAGTTCCTCCTCAATGACAATTTTTCAATCCCAGATGGAAGGTATGCAGTGTGCTGCTGCATACACTGCTCTGGGATTGATCTGACTGGAGAGACAGGGTATGAAGACGACACCACAGACATACCCTGAGAAGCTGGGACAGGCTGGCCATGTGCTCTAAGGGAGGCTTTCCAGCAGCAGCCCAGAAACTCATCACCTTTACTGTATAATATACAGCATGGACAAGGAGAGGGTAGCCAGTGTGGGGAGGAGGTCTCAAAGGAGAAGCGCTCTCAGGATGCTGACACCTGGGTGAAGGTTAGTAGTTTCTGCACACACTGTCAGCATCCAGGCCAAGGAAACTGTGATAGATGCTGTTAGGGTTTCTGCATCAGAAGATTTTTGGTGGATCGGGGCCAAGGAATACCACAGAGATCACACCATACAACAGATCTCACACAATTTATTGAGGGTGTGGCAGGGGAGTGAAAGGGCGATTCTGAGAAGGGACAAGAGACAGAGAGTGGGCCATGATGGAGGGGACTTTTGGCAGCTGGTGATGGTGTGACTGCTGGCGCTGACTTGCTGAAGGCAGGCTGAGGGGACCTAGCTCCTAACAGATACTTTCTGCACACACTGTCTTTAGCTGAATGCCAATGGTTCGTCAGCATCTGTACTGAGACCAGGGAAATCTTTCATTGCACTGAGCCTGACCTGGGGAAGGCCTTGTCATTCCCATGGTTCCTAGAGATTGAGGAGCTTCACATGTCAATGCTCATGTCAACAATACACCATCACTCAGCACTTTATCCACCCTCTACAGTAGTAGATACGTAAACTTGATCTTAAACACGAATGTTTAGGGGTGTGAACAGAATTGGTAGCATTCTGTAATATATTACTACTAAATCATCTTGATAAATAGAAAAATAGCATTGAGCTTCTCTCTTTTTTGGCCCAAAGTTTTAATAGTCTTATCTCTGGCCCTGTTCTGATTTCTAGTCTCCTGGCCCCATTCAAGCTCCCGCTGCCTCCACCTTCCGCACAGACAACCCTGGGCCTCTGGCGATGCTGTGCAGGGATGCTGTCCCAGTCCCATGAAGATGTTCGATGCTATATTACTCTCCATCCAGCATGCCTGCACCAAGTTAGCCCGTGTATGCCAGGCACTGATCCCACAGAGCGTCTGACAGTCACACTGCACCCTCTTCCATCTCCGCTACAAAGAGCATAACTAGTTAAGGATCTGTCTAAATTCCATAACTAAGAAAGAGCAGAAGAATTCCTGGGAAAGTAGAAGCTCTGAACTGAATAGAACATTACCTATTGAATGAAAACATAAATTGAAGTTAGGGTGTGACTGTTCATAAGGTGTAGACTGAGGAGAAGGTTTATTGTAGATATGAAGGAGCAAACGGTCAGAGGCATCTGGAAGGGTCCATGGGGGTGTGGGGGTAGGGACTGTGGGGGAGGAGCCAGGAGCCAAGAGGTCAGGAGAGAATCAGGAGACCAAGAGGCTAGCATAGCCAACATGCCTGGGTTATATAGGGAACAGAAGCTGGGGAAAGGGGCCCAGTCCAGCCATTGGGATGAAGAGTTTAGGATAGCAGGCAGGGTTGCCAGCCAGAATATCCTTCTATAAGAAGTTGCTAAGAAACTGGGGCTAGCATCTGCTTTGATATGTTAAATAGGCACCTCTGCTAGCCATTTGTCCAGAGTTTATTTGAGACGGATGAGATGTGACACTTACCTTACAGGAGTTTCCTTTCCACAGTGTGTCTGTCCCTTCATCTGCTAAAGTCCCAAGAAAAGACAAACGTGCAGTAAAATAGAACACACTTCTCTGAGATAGCGGGTTTTCTCTGAGGTAGTGGGTTTTCTCTGAGATACTGGTTTTCTCTGAGATAGTGGATTTTCTCTGAGATAGTGAGTTTTCTCTGAGATAGTGAGTTTTCTCTGCAGAAGGTATTAGAAATGAAATGAGAGACTTTCTATCATAATGTTATAAACACTTTATCAGCTTTAAAATAGAACATTTTTATTAATTGTTTGAGAATTTTATATAAACATACAATGTTGTTTTATCCAGTCTCATTCTCCCAGGTCTACCTTCACCCTCCCATACCCCCTTCTAAATCCATGCCCTCTATTTTTTTGTACAACCCACTGAGACCAGTTTGTGATGCTCACATTACCTACCTATGGGTGAGGGATTGTCTACTAGATCACCTACTGGTCAGTTGACCTGTGAGGGGACATCCCCTTAAAGAAAACTGACCCCCCAACAGCCATTGACTGTCAATAGCACCTCAGCTAGGGGTGGGAACTCTTGAGACACTGTCCACTCCTTGGAATATTCATGGGCGTGGCCTGCGCTGACCTCACACAGGCAATCACAGCTGCTGTGAGTTCATGAATAAATCCACCTCCAGGCCGCACTGCCTTCCAACCTTTCCATGATTGCGATGGCCCCTGAGCACTTCATCAAATCTGATACACGGTGTATATCTGATGGATTTTCCTGCCTCTGCAAATGAACTCTAGCCTTTGGCCATTACAGAGAGCAAGATCTTACTGCAGAGAACCCATCTTAGAATCAAGTATTCATTCAGAGAACACATTTCTTGAGAGTAGACAGCAGACTTGGTGCTTCAACCAGTTGGGGCTTGGATAATAGAAGAATAATTGAATAATTCTATGGCCTTGGGCTACCATCAACATTCTTTCACTTTCATAATCCACATTAGCAATTTGAAAGGTGAGACTTTTCCAAAGGTGAAACATGATAAGACATTTTTATCTCCCAAGGACTAATCACAAACCCTGCCTGCGTGAAGAGGATGTGAATCAGAGCAAGCATCTGAAGAACACATTGGGAAAGCAAGGCAGAGGTGAGAGCCCTTCTCTGTCTTCTCTGTGCAGTCTTACTGCCATGTCTCACTTGGAGAACTTAGAAGGGAACAACACTCTCTTATGAACACTCTGCTCTTCAAGAGCAGCTGCGTCCTAACGAGGCTATAAATGTTACAGTAAAATCAAGACATGCAGTCCTTGGGGCATTCTTATCTGACATGAAGCTGCTCAGTTTTTCCAGCATAAATCTGCTCCTGTCTCATCTGCGTGTGCATCATATGGGCCAGAGCAAGCACGGATAGCGGAGGTCAACCACGCTGGGGAATTCCCACCATTCCGGTCCTCATTGGCCTGTGAGCTCCCTGTGGCTAAGACATCTACCACAGTCCAGCTGCTCGTCCCCACCCCAGTCAAGTCACCCCAGTTCTGCTCATGGAGCCAAAAATTGTGGCTAGTTTTTGCTGAAGGCAATTGATCCTAACCACAAGGGCCATTGATCCTTAAGTATAATAAGTTGCAAAGATTGCCATCACCTGTGTGCCCTCTCAATTGACTGTATCTGCTCTTCCAGACTCCAGCTTGCCTGCTGTCACCAGGGCCTTGGGTGAACATGGCTATCTAGAGGTGCTGCCAAGTTCATCCCATGGCATGGCCAAAGGACTGTATATCCTGGAAGGAAGATCCACTTAGATAGGAAAGTGAAGTGACAGCTGGGAGAGCCAGGGGGCATGGACAGACTGTGATTCCTAGGGCTCTAAGCCAGGGATGTGACAGGCATCTCAGAGTCCTTAATAGAAAGTACCAGACCAGAGGCAGGAACAGAAAGCAGCGGCTACCAGGCAGCTGAAAGAGAGATCTCAAGGTTCCCAGACATGCAGCCACCACGACAGATCCTGGGAGCAGTGGACAGTGAGAGTTATAGGTGGACATGGGGTCAGAGAAGCACTAGCCACAAAAGGAGAAGGAGAACAATACACTTCGTTAGAACAGACAAAGAGCTCCCATCAAGAGGAGGGGAGGGCTCCAGAGGTGGGAAGAGAGGAGTGGGCATAGAACTGGATGTAGAACTCTCAGTTCCTTCTCCTGAGCCAGGTCTGCTGACACACCTCCATGCTTCCCACCATGCTGATGATGGACTAAACCTCGGAAACTGTAAGCAAGCCCCAGTTAAATTCTTTCTTTTCTTTTATAAGAGTTGCTCTGGAGGGAAGAGAACTTGGGGGAATGGGATAGTCGAGATGGAGGAAGGACAGAGACAAGAGCAAGGAAAGAGATATTTTGATTGAGGGAGACATTATGGGGCTAGCAAAAAACAAAAAACAAAACAAACAAACAAACAAAGAACCCTGGCTCTAGAGAAATTCCCAGGAATCCACAAGGATGACCCCAGCTAATACCCTAAGCAATAGAGGAGAGGGTGCCCGAACTGGCCTTGCCCTGTAGTCAGACTTATGAATATCTTAAATGTCACCATAGAACCTTCATCCAGCAACTGATGGAAACAGAGGCAAAGACCCGCAACTCCCAGTGGGAGGAATGGGAGGAGTGAGAATATTAGCAAAGAGGTCAAGACCATGATGGGAACACCCACTGAAACAGTTTACCTGAGCTAATGGGAGCTCACCAACTCTAGACAAACAGGGAAAGAACCAGCATAGGTCCAAACTATTTCCTCTGAATGTGGTTGACAGTTGCATGGCTGGGGCAGACTGAGGGCCCACTGACAGTGGCACCAGGATTTATCTCTACTACTTGTATTGGCTTTTGGAACCCATTCTCTTTGGATGGATACCTTGCTCAGCCTAGATATAGCAGGGAGGGCCTTGGACCTTGCCCAAAGCAATGTGCCTTACCCTCTCTGAGGAGTGGGTGGGGGGTAGGTGTGGGGAGAAAGTAGCGGGAATGGGAGGAGAAAAGGGAGTGGGAACTGGGATTGGTTTGTAAAGTAAAAAAGATAGTTTGTTTTTTAAAAAAAATAAAATAAAGAGAGTTGCTGTGATCATGGTGTCCTTTCACATCAATAGAACATTGACTAAGACAAGAAGGTTATGCTCTGGACATTTTATAGGCTCCTGGGCCTCTAGACTTCATCTTCTCTCTGATTGGTCCTGTCTGGTCCCATTTTGCAGCAATTTCAATCTTCTGGGGACAAGGGAAGGCAACCCTGGAAGCAAGGAGTAAAGTTTCTCTTCCTCTATAGTAGTTTTCTTTATTGTAGTTTAGAGACAAGAAACCTAGAGAGATGTGCTGTGGGAGAGGAATTCTAATTGTGAGCCTATCTCCACTAGAGTCTGTAAGGATGTCTATAAGGGGACAACTTGCCTGAAGTGATGGAAGAAGATTCCTAAGGAAACCAGTCCCCACAGTGTCCAGGACACATTTTAAGAAACCCTCTCACTAAGTTCTAGGAGTAAAGCCAAGCTTAATTATGCTGCCAGAAATGGGGGAAAGTCTGTCGTTAGATCTGGTTTCTTTCTAAATACACACTTTTTTATCCCCAAAGCAAGGTCTTCATAATACTGTTCGGGTTTCTCTGCTCTCTGCCAGGATTCTGACCTTATCTGAGGCTGTTGTGTTTGTGTTCAATATTATCATGCTCCTAGTTAGGGAAGGAGCACTTTACAAACTTGTGTATTGTAGGCATTAAAACTTCTGAAAGCTGACTCTACAAACATAGTGGTTAAAATGATGCTGGAGTTCAGACCTAGTCTCTCGCCCAAATCGTTTTAGGTATGCTATCTACTCAGGCTTCCTTCTCAGCTTGGCCACCTCCTGTGTGATAGTATGCAATTCAATATGCGACAATACTCAGAGAGTTCCAGTCGCAAACATCAAGCACTATATTTCAGTCTATTCAATGAAAGACTGACAAGCAAGTAAATGGAATGCTGAGAAATAAAAACAGTATGAAGGATCGGACCAAATTAGAAAAACAATCAAAGATAATTTTGTTAGTCTTCCTCCACGGTGGCAAAAGCCTGAGAAGGTCAGCTTAAAAAGGGAAGGATGGCTCCGGCCGTGGTCACAGAGGTTTGGGTGCGTGGTCACTCAATGGACCTGTGGCAAGGTGGAATGTCATGGCATTAAAGGTACAGTAGAGCAAAACATCACATCTCTCCTCGGGGGGCCAAGATGCACAGAACAAGAGAAGAAGGATCTGAGAACAAGATATGCTCTCCAAAGACGTGCTGCTGTGGCCTCCCTCCCAGGACGCCCGCCACGAAACAAAGCCCGTTGAGCTATGAGTTCGTTCAGTTTATGCCGTCCAGTGTCTTCTCAGTAGTGCCACTGGGCACACAGAAAGCTTTCAACACAGGAGTCCTTTGGGAGTATATTTCTTTTCCAAGCCATAGCAACAATTAAGACGAAAACAGTAGATCACAGTGGGTAAAATAAGGAAATCTTCAAGCAAACTCCCTGAACTCTTCATGTTCTCACTCGCTAGCTCTGTTTTCTTCTAGAAAGAGATGAGTCACCTTTAGAAAATGTGTAGCTACGTAGTCACTCCCAGATGTGCGTGGTTGACCCCTCCAGTGCCTGGCTGTGCCTCAGAAATTACTGTCTCATAGAAAGTGGCTAAGTTACAAGAGACAGATTTCAGATGGTCAGCGGGTAAACTACCACAGCCCACATGCGTTCCTGTCTTCCTCTATCTCTGCTGAGAATTATCCAGAAAAGCATCCTTCGCAGTCTGGATATAGCACACCTGTTAAATTAAGTTCACAAAATCATGTATTCCAGGTGCCAATTTCTCCTTAATAGAAATATTTCCATCAATGTCACCATCAAACAACATTAGAACTCAGTAAGAGAGTATTTCTCAAACCTCATTTTATCCCAGAGAAATTCGTCTTTGCACAGAATACTGTGCAAATATTTATTTGCAAAGAATTCTAAGCATTTATCTCAAAACCACATTCATAAACAAACTAGTGGGGTGGTTTTAAAAGGCTTCCCGCCCAAATGGTGGTTCTTTCATGCTGCTTTAGTTACTTTTGCAGAAATATATTGTGGGCCAAGAGCTACAGGAGTCTGGGCTGGACAAGGGAAAGTAAAGATGTGTATTATTAAAATATACTCACATCAGTTCTTTTCAATAGGTAAGCAACCTTTTATAGGGACAACATTTATTTATTTTGGAAAACAAAAGAAAGTTATAGGGGAAGGAGGAAAATAGTAAGATCAGACCAGCAACCGAGTCGTCCACCTTCAACCTTCTCTAGAAAAGTGGGGGACATGTGTAGGTCCAATACTGACTTATGGGCCAAAGAAGGATGTCCAGTGTCCCTCTATCAGTCCCCTTTATTCCTTTGAGACAAGGTCCTCAGTAAGCCTGAAGCTGTTTCTGCTACTCTGACTTGCCAGACAGTTTCCAGGATTTATCTGTCTCAATTCCCAAACCCTGGGGTTATAGGTACATGGACCCTTGTCTTGCTTTTAACTGGGTGCTAAGGGTTCAAACTCAGTTTAAAGAAAGGGGATATTTCTATGGCAATTTGTTTCTACCTCAGTATTTAATAGGCACCTCTGAGTTAATATATGGCCAGCTAAATTCACATTTCACCTCCCCATCATGGTCCCTGACTGTGCTCTTGTCAGCTTATGGTGATTCTGTTTGCAGTTGCTCAGCCCAGAGGACCTACTGGTTTCCTTTCATTTTTCTAATCTAACAGTAAATCCTATTGGCTCTCCCCTAAAGTACACTCAGAGAGTTGTTTCCTCCTGCTACCTGTGTAGCCCAAGGTTAGCCCACCATGGTTCTCTCGTGGATACAGCAACATCCTCCATCCCCAGACCTCTGGGTTTACTTTACCTCCCTACAGCCTACTCTCAGGACAGTGCCTCAAGCAGTTATGATAAAACATGGGTTCAGATCATGCCAATCTTCTGCTGTAACTCCTCTGGGGGCCTCACATCTCATCCAAGATTAGTTTTAAACTTCACAGTGGATTCTCAGACTTCTATGACTCTCGGACACCTGTCTCTGTGACGTCATCACCCTTCTCCTGGTTCACTCCACTCCAGCCATGGTGGCCTGGACCCTTCCTCTCATTAACTAGGCATGCCACCAACTCAGTGTGGACGTTCTGGTCCTCGTCTTTGCCTGGAGAGCCTCCCTCTGTTCACTCAGAGATAATTGGTATAGGTTTTCAAATCCTGGCTTTCATTTGTCTGTTAATAGCCTCTTGCTATCCTATTTTGCATCACAAAACTCTAGATCCCATCCCACTAAACACACAAATTCACCATTGCTATTTCCAGTCATCCTTAATGTTCTCGTTTATCTCCCCCATAACACTTATCTCAATCTAACCAACCTTCTTTGTTGTGTATTCCGACTGTCTGGATTTTGCTAAACCAGTGTTTTGCTTGTCTCTTTGGTTTCTCAGACATCTGGCATAGGGTGAGTGCTTGGTGAAATGCTGTTCAGTGGAGGAATGTGTGAAAAACAGATGTGTTGTCTACTCTTCAGGAAGTTACAGTCCGCAGTAAATCCACAACTTTGAGCTTGGCATCTCTCCAAGCTTAGAGGAGAGTGAGGTATTAGAGAACGCCCCTGGTGACAGGGGAAGGTGACCCCTCACCACCTTCCACGGACCTGTGTGTGTTGGACCACTGCTCCAGAAAAGAGCAATTTCTTAAAATAGGGACATTTTATTGTATGCCTTTTTGTATTTTTCTTCAGACATGTATGCGTTATTAATAAAGCCTCATTCCAATGTTCCCACTTGCATTTGGTTGTCCTTGAAGATTTATTTCGGATCTATTCCCGATGAGGATTCAGCACAGCCTGAGATCAGCTTGCTTGTAGACAAGTTGCAGGCCAAAAAGATTCTCCTGAGGAGGGCGGTGGGTCAGAGGGCAGGTGCTCTACCCTATTCCACAGGCCATGCTGGGAAATAGGTTAGGCTGTCTTGGGTTTCTCCAGGGTTCCTATGCGACCTTAGATTGTACTCTGTGAGCACAGACCCCCATCTCAATCCTCTTAGCCCTCAGTAAGCCCACTTTCTATTCATGGCACCCTAGTCTTGCTGGAACTTCTGCTTCTCAGAGGTGTGGCCTCCTTTCTCTTACATACCTAACTATGTGTTCAACCTTTACTCCTCTATACAACCTAGGAAACAGACCATTTTTTCCTCCCAACTAATTAATAAGGCTCATGATTTTACACTATGGGCTTGGTTGAGGCAAGGACCCAAATTTAATATCATTGACGTCATTTTCCTTTAATGTCTAAACTCGAGCTTCTTTGAAGAGTAATTCAGTGGTGTCTTACTTTAAAACTGCACTTGGTGGAGTTCAAAACCACACAGACAGCAATGCCCAGAGATGCCCATTGCCATCACAGGCAGCAATGACCAGAGATGCCCATTGCCTCACAGAGAGCTATGCCCAGAGATGCCCACTAGTATCACAGGCAGCAATGCCCAGAGATGCCCACTGGCATCACATCAGCCCACTCTTGTTCCTTCCATTTCCTTACTGTGTCTTTTCCTATGTGTGTTGGGCCAAAATTGTCTCAGGGCCTGTACCTCAAGGCCAATAGGACAGAGAAAAGCCTGGCTCGAGTTTGAAGGATAGTCTTAAAGCTATCATGGAGAAATGAGACAGCAAAATCTAGATAGATGCCCTTCCAGCCAGAGGGAGGGCTTGGCTGTCTCTCATTGGCTGGAGGTACCCCCACATCACATGATGTCACTTAACCGATAAAAGCTGATGCTCACAAAAACAAACTGAGTTCCTGCTTTGACTTGACTCCCTATCGTGTTTGATCGTCCTGCGTTGTGGGGCTGCTGAATGGACAGATTATGCACTCACCTTTCCCTGGGGAATAAGGCTAAGGAGGCCTGGCAATGGGGAAAGGAAGAGACCCTGTTACAGCATCAAATGAAAGTTCTACCAAGCCTTCATAATTTAAGTCATTTTAAAAGTTATTTCAGTAAGCCAGTGCTCAAACTTTAGGAAGATAAAACAGCCCCTATGGCTCGGAGCTGAAATGTCTCCTAAAAGCTTGATGGTTTGTTTCCGGGCGGATAGTGCTACTGTGGAATGATGGGGCCCCGTTGGAGAGTAAGACATTTGTGGGCATGTCTTGAACAGGACTGAGTCTTGGCCCTTCTGCTCTCCAGTCCAGAAATGGGCAGTTTTCCCTTCCCTGAGCATCTGCTACCATGTTCTGTCTCAGTACAGTCCCAAGAGCAATGAGGCCAAGCGACCAGGGACAGGCACACACATGGGGTATTCATGACGTGGGTGGATGCATGCACAACACAGCATGTGTGTAGAGGTCGGGGGAAACTTTGTGGACTTGATTCTCTCTTTCTACCTTTCCAGAGTTCTAGAGATCAAATTCAGACCACCAGGCTCATTTGACATGCACTTTTACACCAGAAGAACCATCTCATCGCCCAGAGATGTCTATACTCGGAACTTCAGTCTATGAGTAGGGATCATAGACTGATTGCCTCTGCAAATGAGATTACCTGGGAAAATAACTTAAGTAACAAAGATACAACTCTCTTGTATTCAATCTTTTTTTTCTATATTCATTGGGATATAATTGAAAATTAAAAATTGAGTGTATTACTCAGGTCACTTGGTGCACAAAAGACAACAGAAACACATAAAGGGGTAAGAATAGATTGATTCTACCCCAGTGCGGCTAGAGGAAGAGATGTCCTAGGTGGTTTTCTCTTTCTCTCCCTCTCTCTCTGAGTAAGCTCTCACCCATCCCCTACTGACTGTTTTGGGCCAAGGTCAGTGGCAGTTGCCAAGGACATACTGTCAACTCTAGAGCTGACAGGCAAGCAGGGACAGACAGAGCATGCGTGAAAGGAAGCAGGGACAGAGCAGGCTGTGGAGACAGAACCTCGGATGTGACCTAATGACCTGAAGCTGGGGTTGTCCCTGAACATGCAGAAGGTGATTGCTGGAGAAGGCAGTGTTATCATTTATAACTGTCCCATGAGGGGCAGCACAGGTCACCCAAGGCAGTCACCCCTTGGTGGCTGGGAGACAGGCAGATATGCTGTGCAGAGAGAGCCTGGGTATAAAGTTTATTTAGTGGGTTATAAAGGGGGAAGGGAAAGGGAGGAGTAGGGGCACAGGGAGAAGGGAGGAGGAGAGAAGAGAGAGGTAGAAGCCGCCTCTCCAGAAGGGCTGACAGAGAAAGTGGGCTGGAGAGGAAGAGGGAGATCCCTTTGCTTAAGTAGAAGTTAGGGGCGGAGTGGGCAGAGTTTGTCTCTTAAAGGGACAGGGAACCCAGGTACAGACCAGGCCAGCAGATTATAACAGGCAGTATACCTGCCGTTGCCACAAAAGGAAAGTTCAGGAATTTCCCGCATGGAATGCTTATAGTGACTTCTACCCTTAGGTTTAGTATCTCCAAATCGTGTGTTTTCTAAGCACAGTAACTTATCTCTGTCTATTGTGGGTACGCTTCAGCTCTCTGGTTTCTGTTGTTTGAAAATGACCATGTATCTGGGAAATGGAATCCTCTCTTATGCTGAAGAATGGTGGAGAGCATGGGGCTACACGTCTCTCCCAATAGGCTAGATACTCATTGCTCCCTTACTCTTGCTTGCCAAGAGGATTCAGGCCAGAGGCTC